>PVKA01000537.1:0-80623 GCA_004027165.1 Ctenomys sociabilis | reverse complement strand
TGGCTTATTTTATTTTATTTTATTTTATTTTTGCCTTTCCAGGGATCGAACTCAGGACTTCATGCTTGCCAGGCAGGAGATTTTGCCACTGAGCTATCTCCCTGGACTTTATCATTATATTTTTAATGTATTTTGTTTCTTAGCTGTTTTAATATTCTTATCCCTTTCAAGAGTGTTCACAACTACTCATTAAAACATTCCTATGAAGCCATCTTTGAAGTGTTTGCCAGTTCATTTCAGCAAGTATTTTATTTTGACATTGGCATGTTGCTTTGAAAGTAGTTTTATAACAGAATAAGTGATCCAAGGTTTGATCAAAGTGACATACCAGTGTGATATTAAAGTACTTCGTGAGATCCAACAGTCTGCAAAAGATGGAACTCTAAACACGTTTTCTGTTATTTTCATATCCATCTGATGTTCATTAAGTATCCTGAAACTACAGGTAAATGCATTCAGCATTAAAATCCTATAACTTTTTTTTTCAAAATAAAGTTAGCAGATTATATAGATTTAGGATTTCATTACCACTGAAGAAAAAAATGAAAGTAGTTATATATTGTTTTCTTTGAGCTATTAATTGGTACAAACTTCCACTAAATATCCTTGCTTTTCATAATAGTGGAAGGAAGCCAGAACAATTATTTTCATTTATGTCATATTTATTGATAATGCAAAGCTTCATGTAATGAATTACTCTAAGAGTTATCAAGTGTGGACCTAAAGCCTATATTTGCTTATTGCTTCTCTCTTTAAGTAGTAAGGAGTATATATATCAGCAATTTGTCTCTAGATCTCTATGCTTTCGGCCATCCTTACCTTCCTCTAGTTTGTTAGTGACACTAAGCAACTAAGGCACAAGGCATATAAAACAAATACCCCTTCCAGTTCTTCATCAGGGACCTCAAACTGAAAGTGTATTTTACGTTTTTTCTTTCCTCCATGTAGGGATGGTCTCAGATGCCTGCACGTGGAAGGCAGGACCCATGTCACCATGCTACGTCGTTTTCTTTCAAGCTGCATTCAGTAAGAAAATCAAGTACAGTATACAAACGCATGACGCACAATGCCTGGGTGTAGAGCGACACTGTTATGATCATGGTAAATAGACACGATGTCATAAGTTACTAAAGTTATTTGAGTTGATGTGAGTTATAGGAGATTTTCATCACCATGAAAGTTTTGTCTAAGTACCTGCCTTTGGTAAGCAGTCCTGTCTCTGCTAAAGCCAGTGGCTTCCTTCAAGTTGCTACTAACATCTTTCTTTTTTTCCGCAAGTATACTGCCCATAAGAACTCCTTATTAGCTTAATACTTTCATGTATGTGTTTTCCCCTTTCCTTTACAGCAATGGTATTATATATGTTTATCTGGCATTTTTATCCATGTTGTTTGGGAGATTAATCTGTGTTAATGTTCATAACTGCAATTTATTACTGAAGAGTAATGTCTAATCATATTATTGCACTTTATGTTCATGTAAGTGGGCAGTTTTCTATAGCTCTAATTATAAATAATACTGCTCAGAGTGATTCCAACTGATTTCTATGATGCATATGGATGTGCATTATGTATAAGTATGTGTCTGATCGTACAATATATCCATGTGTTTGTGTGTGGGCACACGTGTGTTTGTGCAGGGGCATGTGCACATTTTTCTGTGTGCTTAAGTGTGATTCAAGTTATCTACTGAAGTGGACTGAAGCTGTTGTAATAGGATAAATAGGTGTCCATCCATGTAGGGTCTTCTACGGAGTTTGGAGGAGCCGGATTTCACTGTAGCTAAAAGCAACTTCAAAATTTAGTAGACGGAAACCACTTAGATTCACTTTCAGCTCACTTCACAGGAACTGAGGGGCCTGGGGTGATTCTCCTCATTACCAGCATCCCTTTCCTGGGGCCCACACTCATCGTAATCAGGGATAATAATGGTTGTCTCAGAAAATATAATAAAGGGCACAAGCCGGGCATGGTGGCGCATGCCTCTAATCCCAGCACTCGGGAGGCTGAGGCAGGAGGATTGTTGTGAGTTCGAGACCAGCCTGAGCTACAAAGTGAACTTAAGGCCAGCCTGAACTGCATAGTGAGACCCTGTCTCAAAAAGACAAAAAAAAAAAAAAAAAAGAAAAGAAAATAAAGGGCACAGGCTCTTCTGCTTTTATCCAGAAAAGCTCAGTGTCCCTGCTGCAGGTCAGCTGACCAGGACAAGTATAGAGCTCGTCAGATTTCACAGGGAGAGTTGTATCATTTTTAGTTTTAATTCATATTTTTAAAAGAGACTACACAATAATATTAGAGCAGCAAAATTTACAACCAGTACAGAATTTCACTAAACAAAATAATATGAATTCCACAGTATTTGTTGTATTGCACAGTGTTCCCTTTAAATTAGTTATTCAGATTACCAGATATATTCATGAGAGATTGGAAAAAGAAAGAAATTAAGAAGAGAAAGAGGGAACTGGACAAATAGCTCAATGGATTAAAGCACCTGCTTAGGCAGATGCAAGGACAGGGACTTTGAATCCCAGCCTGCTGTGCAAGCCCATTCCTCAGGGGCCCACTGAGATGGCAATTGAGACAAGGCATGCTGGCACATGCCTGTAATCCCAGCACTTGGGAGACTGTAAACAGGAGAATCACTACAAGTTTGATCTACTCAGTGAGATCCTGTAGACCCTATAGACTCTGTCCTAAAATATAAAGAAGAAGAAGAAGATAAAAAAGAAGAGAAGAAGAAGAAGAAGAAGAAGAAGAAGAAGAAGAAGAAGAAGAGGAAGAGGAAGAGGAAGAGGAAGAGGAAGAGGAAGAGGAAGAGGAAGAGGAAGAGGAAGAGGAAGAGGAAGAGGAAGAGGAAGAAGAAGAAGAAGAAGAAGAAGAAGAAGAAGAGGAAGAAGAAGAAGAGAAAAAGTTTGGGAAAAAGAAAGAAATTAAGCACCAACTGCTGCTTTTCACAGACCAGCAGAAATCCATAGAACAGCTGTATAAACTGTCCTGCTTACATACATAAATATATCTCTTTCCCCCTGCTATGGATCATATCCATACATCCCCAAAAGCCTTATGCAGTCATTGGGGAGGCTTCTAGATTTTGTGATTAATTCATGATACAAGGCTGGGATAATAGGTCTGAGAAGTGCTGGGGTTACGCGTGTTTCATGTACCCTGGGGAGATAGCCTGAAGGAAATAGAAAGAAGGCAGAGAGGTTTGCCTCTGCCACCGTTGCCACCCCTCCTCCCTTTTGCGCTTGTTGTTTTGTTCTCTTCCGCCACCTTGAATGGCTGGTCTCTGCCATGTGCCACTCTGCCTTGGAGCCAGCTGAGTATGGACTGAAACTTTCACAAACTGTGAGCTGAACAAAACTCTCCTTCCTTCATTTTGGGTGTTGAGTATGTTATACTAGCAACAAGAGAAAAGGATCTGAGACACTCCCACTTTCCTGTCTTTCTCCTTACCTCACCAATGCCTTCCTTTTGAGCAGGCTCATTCCTTTTTCTCAGTATCTATTGTACCCTTCAGAATTTATTTTCTGTTTCATGTTCTCACACAAAAGAGACAATATGTTGTTTGCACATGTTAGTCCAATTTATCTGACTTAAGAGTTTAATCTCTAGGGCTTGCCAAATAGCTCAGCAGATTAAAGCACCTGCAAGCAGGTGCAGGGGCCAGGAGTCCAATCCCAGGGCCTATCATGCTGGCCCTGTTCCCAGGGAATGCTGAGACAGTAATTGAGACTGGGCATGATGTCCTGCACATGTAATCCCAGCTCTTGGTAGGCTCAGCACAAGAGAATCACTAAAAGTCTGATCTAGTAGTGAGACCCCAAACATTCTCTAGACCCTTCCCTAAAATACAGAGAGAAAAAGAGCCTGGTCTCTGCTTGCATCCATTTACAGATAAATGCCTCAAATGTATTCTTTTTCATAGCTGAATCATACTTCATTGTGTAAAAAGACCACATCTTCTTTATCCATTCCTCAGTTAATGGACTTCAGTTTGCTTCCAAGATTCAGCTACGACAGACTGCTCTGCTGTTGAATCTGCTTTACTCAAGAAAAAAATGCTATAGACATCATTTAGGGTGTGACCCGTCAGCCTCACTTGCTGTTGCCAGAAGTCTAGCTATGTGGCAGGTATTTTATAAACTTTACACTTAAGAGAATCATCACCTTATAGTTGTCCTGTGGAAGAGTACTTTTCCAAAAGTGGCTTAGTCTCATTTATTTTTGTTATTGTACTGTAATTTCAAAATGGATAATTTTTAAAACATTCAAGAGCTGCAGATCTAGTTCAGCAGCACGGTGCTTGTTTGACAGGCACAAGGTTTTGACTTGTATTCCCTTTACCAAAAATATAAAATTCACAAATTTATGATAGAAGTGAAAATTCCAAAATAAAAAGACAACTAAGATTAATAATTTTTATATGATTTCTAAATGTCACATGTAAATTTAGAAATTGAGATCAAAGTGAAGTTTAGGTTAGAATTTCTTAATGATACTCTGCAAAACTTAGAATTCTCTGGAATATATTTTGACATTCTGTTGAAATTCGAATAGAAAAACAAGATATGCATAAATTATTCTTCTATTTTAAGGAGAACAAAAATTCATTTCAAATATTCAGAATTTCAAAAAACAAAATGATTCAAATCCAACAGTGGTTGTTAAATTAAATATTGTTTTCTTCAAATTAGTTGTCCAAATTACTAGATATAAGCATGTGAAATTGTTCAGATAATTAAAAAGCAGAGGAAAAAGTTAACCATTAACAGTTCCTTTCAGTATGTCAGTAGAAGTCAGCACTACAATTATCCAAGCTGTCCTGTGTGTGTGTGTGTTTGTGTGTGTACATATATATTTTTTGTTTGTTTGCTTATTTCCTATCTTCTTTCTCTCACCTTACTTATTCTAACAGAAAGTATTGCCACAATATTATTAATGCTTAAAGAACATGAAATTTAAAATTTTGAAACATAAAGTAGAGAAGCATAAATATTCACCTATTTTAATATAATGGAAAACGTATTCTTTCAAATCCGAGAGTTAAAGCTGCAAAATGTCATCTGGTTAGCTCAGATCACAAAACATTTAAGAAGTAAAAGCTTCTGGAAAACTTTATGAAGGAACACTAGATAAATAAAGTAGTAAAAAAATTAGAAAATACAATAAAATTTATTTTAGATGGTAGAAAAGTTTTAAGATGAGATATTGCATGAAATCTTGTTGGGCTTTATAATGATGTTGCCCAAATAATTTCAGAGTAGAAGTCTGAAGAGTCAACTAAAACTTTTTTTAAGCTATCTACCATGTTTCTTGGAATCAATGACCTGGCCAGAAAACATTGAGTGAAGAATGAGAGGTCAAAATGTTGGGCTGGGCCGGGGAGATCCCTCAGTGGGCTGCGGATATAGCTGAGTACATTAAGTGCCTGCCTGTCAAGCATAAGGTCCTGAATTAAATCCCTGGCACCTAGGGGGGAAAAAAAAGTCAGCAATGCTTGCCTCACATCCCTTGTTCTGTAGCTGCTCTGAAATGCAGGTGATAGGAAGACTGACTGAAGGGACTGGAAGTTTCAATCTCCAGTTTTTGAAGCTGATAACTTTCTGTCTAGGTCTTATTTTCAGGGGAAGAGATTCTACACTTCAGTTTATTATTAGTTATGCCACAAATAAAGTAGAATTTCCTCTTAATGATACTCTAAGATACGAAGATAAAGAGTTTGCATGAGTTATTTCTCATAATTTTATTTTTACTGCTATGTTTTCTAGTAGCATAACATAAAACCCTTTAAAGTAGTTGGAAAGCTCCAAAGCAATTAAAAGATAGAAAAGTCACTAGTGTCTTTGCTGGAATAAAAAACGTTTGGGGATTTCAGCAGTTTTGTGTATTCACTCAAGTGGAAACTGTGCAATGTGAGTTCTTAAACATTTGAAGTGTTGGAGATGAAGCCCACAGGCCCAAGTGCCAGCCTGCCAAGGGCAAGGTCATGAGTTAAATTCCTGATACAAAAAAAAAAAGGAAATAACTCTGAAAATAGTACTAGAAGCTAAATAATAATAATAAGAACAACAACAATGCTGGAAGCAGGTGCACATCTAATTCCAGCAAATATAGAGACTGAACAAGAGGACAGTAAGTTTAGCACCAGCCTTCAATGGTGTGTTAGGAGACCACATCTCAAAAGCAAAGTTTAAATGAAAGAGCTGGAGTGGAGCTCAGGGCTAGAGAAGTCACCTTCCCTGCTGACTCCAGGATCCAGCCTCAACACCTACAAGGGAGGAAAAGTTTCTATAGGGATTTAAGTTCTCAAGGTGTCCTCTTAACGTCACATGAGTTTGGTTTTTTTTTTTTTCTTTTTATTTAAGTTAACTTTATCTTGATAAGTGATACAAAATGAACAACACATAAAAGTAAATAATGAAACTATGAAATCTCAGTGTATTAATTGTCTGTTGATTTATAAAATAACTAAATGTTATGAAACAGTGTTTAGCAAAACCACGGATTTTCCATGTTGCAGCTCTGTAGAGCACAGCAGGGTTGAACATCTCTCCTGGAACCAAATGAAGCCCTGCCAAGGACTGATTTCCTCCTGAAGACCGGAAAAGAAAAAAATTTTCTTGCTTCCTTCCATCCTCAGCTTCCTGCATTTCTTTGTGCTTGTTTTCTCTGTGAAGTGATGTGACCTCCATGTGACTGGGGTTCCATTGTCAGCCTCCCCCTGCCTCTTCTCTGTCTGTCACTCTCTGATTTTTAAGGGCTCACATGAGTCTGTTGAGAAAGCCTGTATAACCAAGGATAGCTTCCTTGTGAAAAGGACCTTTCTTTTTATTTTTTATATCTTAGGGAAGGGGCTGCAGTGAGTTCAGAGCCTCATTACTAGATCGGACTCTAGTGACCGCCTGTTTAAAGCCTGCAGAGAGCTAGGACTGCAGGGACGCACCACTGCACCCAGTTTCAATATTGCCCTCTGGGCACACCCAGGGGGGCAGGGCCAGCACAGCAGGGCTGGGCTCGAACCTGGCCCCTGCTTCTACTTGCAGGCACTTTAATGCCCTGAGCTATTGGGCTGGCCCAAAAGGACCTTTCTTATATCCATTGGCTGAGTCCATTTTGCCATCTAAGCTAACATCTTTATAGATTCAGATAACAAAAAGTGGACGTCATGAAAGAACTGGTGTATTGCTCTGCCTACCATGCAAATAGAAAAATAAAAATGTTCAATATTTTAAAACATTATGAAGTTCAACATAAAATGTTCAAGATATACAATATACTTGATAATGGCAATTAATGATAAAATGACATTTAAGCAAGGCGTAATGCATGGGCCTGTAATTCCAGCTACTTGAGAGGCTGAGACTGGAACATTGGCAGTTGGAGGGAATGCCACGCAGATTAGCCAGCTGTGTCTCAAAATAAAATGAAGTGGGTGACGAGGCTACACACGCATAGAGTAGAAGCCTGATCCCAACACTGCAGGGGGAATCTCAGCTTGAAGTGCAGCCTAGGCAGCCTAGCCGTTTAGTGAGACTGCTTTTTTGTTTTTCAATAAGGCTTGTGTGAGAGCTGGGACTTGTAATGTGTTAAGCAATAATGCCTCGCTTCAACACTGACCCAGTGGTGCCACAAGGGAAGGGGAGAGGAGGGGAGAGGAAAAGGGAGGGGAGGAAAGAGGAAGGGAAGGGAGGGGAGGGAAAGGGAAGGAAGAGGAGAGAGGAGGGGTGGAGAGAGGGTGGGAGGGAAGAAAGAAGAAAGGAAGGAAGGAAGGAAGGAAGGAAGGAAGGAAGGAAGGAAGGAAGGAAGGAAGGAAGGAAGGAAGGAAGGAAGGAAGGAAGGAAGGAAGGAAAGAAGGAAAAAAGAGAGAAAAGGAAGGAAAGGAAAATGAGAGAGAGCGAAAGAGAAAACGAGGAAGGGAAGAAGGAACTAAGCAGGAAGCTGGGGTTGAAGCGCAGTGGCAGACCTTGTAACACAAACCTAGAAGTTCAAGCTCTAGTAATGAAAACAACAGCAAATAATATCTAATATGTTACCAGGTGCTGTCAGAAAGCAGGAAGCGTGCTGAGAGGGTGGAGGAGGAGCACGTGCACATAACGGCAGCACGGCGTTGTGAATCCCAGTGGTATATAGAATTAAAATATAGTATAAAATACAATGAAAAAGAAATATTAAGAAATTTAAAACAAGTAGGACTAACAAGTGAAATGTATAGCTCAGTGATAGAACATTTTAATATAAAAAATAGAAAAACTTAAATAAAACTATGAAAGCTTAGAGTTTGACATGAATACCATTATTGATTTTGAGAGCAATTGCATGCCCATTAACTCTAATGTACCAATTTAATGACAAAATTCTTGGGAAGTTTGAAATGTTCCCTACTCCAAATTGCTACTCAAACTCATTCATCTTTTAGGAACTTACTAAAATATGAGACAAAGAATCACTACAAAAATTTTTAAAAAATGTATTTAGTGCAAGTTCTACACGGTCTCACTACACAGATCTGACTCATAGTGATCCTCCTGTGTTCAGCCTACCACGCCCTGGGATTACAGGCGTGCGCCACCATACTGAGCCCCAATGGCTGTCTCAGTGTGCCCCGGCGTCCAGTCTGGCAAAGCACACCAGATCGAGCCCCGGCCCCTGCACTCTGCCTAATCAGGTGCTTTAGTCCTCTCAGTTATCTGGCTGGCCTGCAATTTTTTTTGGAGTTCGCTATAATTTAAAAATTAAGAGTAATAATTTATTCTTTTTTTTATTTTTAGATTGTTCAGAAAAATACACTTTGAAGTGTCATTACTACATTTATTTTCTTTAGAATTCTTGTAATGGACAAAGTCACATCATTCTTAATTTAATTGAGTATCAAAGCCACCTAAATTATGCCCCTTTAATTGTTTCAAATCTTTTTGTCCATCTCTGTCTGTCTCTCTGTCTCCCATCTCATCTATCCATTTATCTCCATCTCTACCTCTACCTTGACCTCTTTCTGCCTTTTTGTCTCAGTGAATTTCATCAGAGGTTTATCAATATTAAAAATACTTTCGTATGATGAGATTTGTAAGTTGAGTATTGTGAGGTTCTTTTGTTCTTCTATGTTATTTTGTTCTTTGTGTTTACATGCATTACATTTTTGCTCAGAGTTCTTTATTAACTTTCTCCTCTCCTTCATTTTTTAAAAAATTTAGGTATTTGGTACTGGGTCTCACCAACCAGCTCAGACTCACAGTGATCCTTGTTCTTAACCTCTCCAGAGCTGGGATTACAAGTGTGCCCACCATGTCCCTCTTGGAAACTGGCTCAGAGTACCCAGGGGTGGAGCTGGCAACACATGCAATGCAGGGCTAGGGAACTGGATCCCTCCCTTGCCTATGCAGGTGCTTAGTCCCCTCTCTCTTCTAATAGTGATTTGTTTCCAGGTGTTATTTTACTTGCTATCGACAATTTCAGTAAGGAAAATCTTTGTCATTCTGTCTCACAGATATAAAACACATTATAACATATTTTAAATATTTTCCCTTTTTATGTAGTTGTACAAGGTCTACAGTGTCTCACTAGATAGATCAAACTCGTAGTGATTCTCCTGTTTTCAGCCTCCCAAGTGCTGGGATTACAGGTGTGTGCCACCATACCCAATCTCAATCTCTGTCTCAGCATACCCCAGTGGCAGGGCCGGCACAACAGGCTGGAGATCAAATCAAGGGGCCCTGTGTCTGTCTAACCAGGTGCTTTAATCCACTGAGCTACCTGGCCAGTCTTGTACTATGATATTTTATTTGAATTGTGAATTGTTTAAGAATGTAGTTTCCAGCCATAGATAGCTTGCTAGTTTTGTGCTTTTATGGTTGCTTGTGAAAGTGACTAAATCTGAGTAAGATGCTAGCAGGGTATCACTTCTTTGATATTTTTATAGAATTGCATCATGAAGAAAAGTGTAAGGAACTTGGTAAAATTCCACAGAAACTTGCGAACGCTGTATATTTTCTAATTTGGGGATCCAACTGGTTCATTTGTACTGAATTAATTTTATTGCCTGGTGATACATGCCTGAATCTATTCCTGAGTAATTTTTACTGTATGAGCTATCAAAATTGGTGAAATACACATATGATAGTCATGTAGGGATTCGGAGTTTACAAATTTCTATTAAAAACAAAATCACTATTTGCATGAATTCTTACCTACTCTTAAAAGACACAGAGCTGGAAGAGCATTTACCCTGCTGTCTCTCCACATCTTCTCCATTTGCATGTTTTTGCTCCTTGTATATAATATTTAAATGTCCTGTCCTTCACATCTTATTAAACATGTGATCTTTTGCATGTCAATATAGTGAGATGTTCCCATGTAGATATTGCAGTATGTTCCATCTCAAAGCCTCTGATCTAAACATATCATCTGGTGGAGTGTGTGGTTAGTGTGGATATATTCAAGTGTAAAAATCGTATGCCCAGATCAGCCATCTGGTAGCGACCTTGCTGCTCTGTAGCATACATGTTGAGAACTGCTGGCATGGACACCTGTAACTTCCTGCCAACTCTGCAGCCCCTGAGCACCTCATTATTTTTATACAATTAGCACATTAGTGATGGAGTATTTAGGAGG
This sequence comes from Ctenomys sociabilis, assembly GCA_004027165.1. Classification (NCBI taxonomy): domain Eukaryota; kingdom Metazoa; phylum Chordata; class Mammalia; order Rodentia; family Ctenomyidae; genus Ctenomys; species Ctenomys sociabilis. Next base: position 70,013 of record PVKA01000537.1, on the reverse strand, counting down.
AGAAATTCAGCTTAGCAAAATAACAAATGTGACACTGCATGCAGCTCACTGTGAAACTATTCCATCAATTTTTAATTCAGTTGCTCTCCCACTCTCCCTTTCTTCATTCTTTTCTTTCTTGGAAAAATTTCTTCTTGATATAGTATTTTCATATTAAGATACTGTGTTAAGACATAATATGAAATACGAAGTGTTTTCTTTTGGAATGGGCCTGTGACTGAGCTCAACTGGGAAAGGCATGGAACCAGCCTATGGCAGCTTTCCGGATGTGTAGGAGGGAGAATAGTTGCAGCCTTTAGGAAGGACCAAAGGGTGAGATCAGAGATGCTAGACTGGAGCCTGGGTCTGCAAGTGTAGTCTTGGAACTTAGTCCATGTGATTTGCTCCTGCACTGATGTACACTAGGTTAGATCTCAGACCTCTTGTCCACTGAGCCATGTATGCCGGTTAGTTGTCTTGAGCCATGCCTGGCATGGAGCATCGGTGTTGGGGGCCTGGTCTGATACTTAAGGCATCAACCAATGGTTTGGTGCCTAAAGTCACTGAGACACTGGCAGAGCCTGGGACTGTGCATTCTGGCCTGGAGGTGTTGCCTGCTGGTGCCAGCCTGGTGGTTGGGCATGTGCATGCCAACATAGAGGCTAGATGAGAAAGAACAAGGCTTGAGGACATACCAGAACCTGGGAGGACATGGTCAGTAGTGACACACAGAATCATAGTGGTGAGCTCAGGACTAAGGCAAATCTGGATTTTAAGTTTTGATGGATTAGTGGGTGGAGAAGGATTGGTGGATGGAGATGGATCTCCAGGATGACACTGGAGCCCGTATTCACAAGTGCCCACCTGATATTTGAGGTAGCACGTGCAGAGCTGGCACTGGGACCAGATAGAAGCAGAGACTTCAGGTCTGGCTTGGCACTCAATGGACTTAAAATCTTTACAAGCAAGGGTCAAACTGGAGTCCAGGAGTCCATGTACTGTAGTCATGTATTATGGTTTGTGTCTAATTGTCTCCTGTAAGTCTTGTGCAGTCATGGGATGGGGACTACTAGAGTTTGAGATTAACTCATGATACACTGGGATTATGGGTCTTAGTACCTCTGGGATTATTGGTGTGAGTGTTACACACAGCCTGGGGTGGATAACCTGAATGTAACATAAGAGAGACAGAGAGGCAGACTTCCTCTCTGTTGCCAATGTTGCTGCTGCCCCTCCCTTGGCTCCTCTTGCTCTTTACCACTATCAAAAACTGATGCTTTCTGCCTTGTGCCACTCTGCCTTGGAGCCAGCAGAGTATGCATTGAAATCTCCAGTAACTGTGAGCTGAATAAACCTTTACTTCCTTCATTTTGGGTGTCAGGTATTTGTCTCAGCAATAAGAGAAGAATAACTGAGACATCATGAAAAACTCCAGGGCTCTCCTTGGTACAGACTAGATCCCTGGAAACGTGGAAGTCAGGTCAGTGCTAGGAGTAGCCTGAAGCCCAAAGTGCTTAACCGTGAGACAGGCTAGCACCAAGCTCTCCTGGGCAACAGTGGGGCTCTTAGCTGTGCACCTGGCCTGGTATCACTGCTGGCTTTAAGGATCTGTAAACCGCTATCACACTAGAGCTAGAAGTATGAGGTCCTTCTCATCATTAGGTTTTGCAGGTCCAGTGTTGAGGTCTAAATCAAAAGCTGGTACTGCATCTTCCACATTGATGTCATCTCTCACAGTGATGTCTGTCCGTGCTTGAAAGAATGTGTAAGTGACCTCGGACCTTCCTGCATCCCTACATGAGCTTTCAGTTGTGGTTGTGCTGCAACTCTGCACTGCAATCTCCTGGCTACTTCCTTCTTAGTGAAAGCATCACTACACATCAGCAATTGTTTAAACTGATGTTTCTCTGAGATTATGGACACTAAAAATCCTCATCACACTGGCATTTGTCTTCTGCTTTGGAATTTTCTGAAGAAAAAATAATCTAATGTTTTAAACTATGGGCATGCCATGTCGATTAAAGCCAGTAGAATTCCTATTTTTAGAACGTGTGCTGTGTGAACAAACACACAACGATGGATGTTCTACCTTTACACTAGCCTCTCAAGAGTTTTTTTCTGAGTGCTCTAAACATTTCAGCTCATTTACTATTAAAAACAACATTCTGAGATAGACATTAATGTACTGAATAAAGAAAAAACTAATATAAAAAGATATAAAATTGGACTATATATATATATATATATATACTTTATGATTAAATTAATACTTAAAGCTGTTCACTTTATTTTAGGGATCCAGGATTTAACCTCTACACTGCAGGAGTTTTTGAGGAAAAATGCTCATTGAAATCAAACAATATTTCTCAAAACTATAACTTTCAATACAACTCAGTAAATTCACAGTTAACTTTACAAAGTAACTTATAGTAAGTCTACTCTTTAATGACTGTACTGTGTAAAAATCTACCAGCAAAAGTTGTGTCTCTAAATATTTCAAACCTGTATTTTTTTTTTCTCAGAACCTATTCCTTATTGTCCTTATATCATTCTTCATTATATCATTTTTCTTTAGGTCAGAGTAAGCAGGATGAAAAGAAAGATGGAAGAACAATTAGAATTTTAACATAAATTGTGCAATTTATTTTGGGGAGGCACTGGCAAACAAACAGGGCCGTGTGCTTGCCAAGCAGATACTTGTGCCATTGAGCTATATCCCCAACCCCCTAGTATAAATTATAGAGAGTCTTGTATTCCTTCTTTTTACTACGCACTTTTAGTGAAGATTTGTGTAACTGAGTAACTAAAATTCTAGTTTTTCATTTAAAGAAAGACTGAAACATCAGTAAGCAGATGTCCATACTTAGCTCATTAATGTTTTAGGCTTTTTTAGCTTCTTGGCTTATTTTATTTTATTTTATTTATTAATTTTGTTGAGAAACAAAAAGCAATGAGACAGTTTCAAAACTGATTAATAGTACAGTTTCAATAATTAATACATTGTATATTGTTATCCTCTTAGTGGTTACTCATAGTACAAGATCCAGACATGATACCCTGTCCACATAGTTTTAGTATAAATCTTTCTTCTCATTGAGTTAAGAGAAAGTAGCTGTATATCTACCCTAACTACTTTGAATATACAGATCCAAAATGGTCCTTCTTTTGTATCCCCTTTTTTTGGTTTAGTTTTGTCAGAGATGGGTATTCCTTTGCCATTTAAATATTGTAGGTGTGTGAATTCAGCAAAATAATCCAACATAGTCCAGTAGTCCATAATAGTAGTGGGTTATCCACAGGACTGGCAGCGTCAGAAGTTGTTGACTTGAGCCTTTCACAGCTCAGCCTATCAATATGGCTTTACTTTTTATACCTCGTTTTCATACTTTTCTGCTGGACAGTGAAGACCAAGATAAAGCAAGACCTACATAACAAGAAGTGTAACTTCTATGTCTGACAAGGTCAGTCAAGTCCCCTCAGTATTTATCCTATAACCCCATACCTCAAATGTTTATATTTAATTATTGAAGGACAGTTACAGAATATGGTGCATAGTATATGCCATATTTGATCAAAGTATTTCCATTGTTTCTGTAAACAGGAATAATCTTTTCAGAAAAATATGCAAAACAATGCTGAGGGTCCTATTTATTTTTTCCTATACTGAAACGACATAAAAGTCTGAGGGCATCACAAGGTCTACTTCTCCTAGATCAATTTTTTCTTAGGTAAAAAGGGAATACCTTATCATAAGCTGATTTCTCAAGTATTTATTTCATTAAATACTTTTAGCAGCATATATATTTTGTGGCCCTTCTTGCTGTGACCCTAGCCACAGACTTCCTGCCCATTTTCTGAGGCATCAGCCTGGGCACACTGTATATTTTAAACTGAATTATATGCTTCACTTTGATATGCCCGAGTTTCTTCCCAGGACTTTCTATAAATTCAACCTCGTTTTTATGCTGAGAGAACTATAAGTCAAAAGAGAATTCTTCTGGAGCTAAATTTAAGCCTAGGGGAATGCTTGCAACATACAATGGTAAAGTGGTGCATTCACTTTGAGAAGAACAAGCAGAGTGAAGACAGCAGTGTGAAATCTAACCAAATGAAATAAGTTACTTTAACATCTTATTTAACTTTAGAGGATGAATTTCAGAGGTACCTTGAGCTATTTCAATGCAGACAATGGAGTTTTCATGGAATTATTTTTTAAAACAAACAGGAAGAGAATACTGCATTATGTAGAAAGAATTATATTGACTAAAGTTCTACTTTGTTGTCATGACAACCTTCATATTTCCCACAATATGTACACTATTAAGTGTTGAACTAAATGTGCTTTACTACAGATACTAACATTTCGAGAGAAATTTTCCTTTAGAATCCCATGGAAGAACCATAGATTTATTATGTTTCAATAAGCAACCTGCATTTTTATGCTAATCCTTTGGATTAAAAAAAACAGTGAGAAAAATATGACAAATACCTCTATAACATCTGGGTTCATTTTTTAACATATCAAGTGTTTTAACCATTAGCAGATACTTGTGTCCTGCCTATGGAATACTTGGCAAGTATTGTCCAGCTAAAATCTCAAGTGAGTATGCAGACATCGCTTTGGTTTTTTTGGCAGAACTGGGGATTGAACTCAGGTCCTTGTGCTTGCCAGCGAAGTGCTTATTGCACTGAGCCATCTCCCCATCCCCCTAGATATTGCTTCTGCTGGGAACTTTGTTGAGAATGGAAAAATGCTCAACATTATAAAAAACATTTTTGGGGCTTCGCCAGGTAGCTCAATTGTTTAAAGTGCTGCTTGGGCAAACTTTAGAAAAAAACATTCTCAGAAATCATTCTGCCATCCTTTGTTGTTGCTGTTATGAGTTTAAAACATCTCCCAGCTCACTGTCTTTTAACACAGTTTAGGACAATTTATTTTGACTTAGGTTCTTAAGATATTGAATAAATAATACAATTGCCAACTACTCTATTCATCCAATAATTACTGTTTATCCCATCCTAATATGTTTGAATGGGCAAGGTTCTACATATTGGTTCTGATGAAAATCAGAACACATTAATTCTTCACAATTTTTATTGGTTTAACTCAGAAATATTCACTTTATAATTTTTTGTACACACAGATATACAAGATGGTAAGATGAGTACAATATAACAGAAACCATGAAGCATTTTAAAACAAGAACCTAAGTAGAAAAGAACAGGTGTAGGTATGTGGCATCTCCCAATAAAATACGAGTTGCATATTCAAAAACTGAGACTTACCTGGGTAAAAATCTATCGATGAGTTTTGACCACCTTGGTGAGACTATTCCATATGTTGTCTAGTAAGAATCAAGTTTCCTGATTATTTGAGAAGGCAATTAGAGTTAACATTTTGAACATATTGTCATACTTTATATGATTTGGAACACATTGAACAGAAACTATTAATAGTGACTATTTTATCTAATTACACTTTACTGTAAGAAATGATATAATATTTTTTCCAAATTTATGATCTCTCATATCTTCTATATTTACATACCCATAATATTATATCATAGATTAGCAATACATGTGTAATTGTCTCAATAAAAGACCAGCCATTTCTAAGTCTTTTACTAAAAGGAATTCAGATATCAAAGCTTTGAAAGATTGGGATTTCTTTCAATACACTTATGAGATAGTTTGACATTTACTTTCCAATACAAATTGCTGAAAAAATAGTGAAGATGGAATCCTTGTCAAACAATTTTTTTCCAGAGTGGTCATTTGCAAAACTATAACTGTGAAGCACATGACATCTAAGGGGTTTGTTCTGTCAGCTCACTTTATGTGTCCAAGAAGTATTTCATATTTACATGAAAGTACAGAATCACTATTCTCTTGTGGCAACTGCAGAAGAAAGAGCTGTGTCCAGCATGAGGGGAATGAGCTTCCTGCCCAGTCAAAATGGGTCAGAATATGTGGCAGAAAACAGACCTCACACTGCATCTATATATTATAACCCACATTAGCCACTAAATCCTCAAAGAAATTCATTTAGGTTCTCTTAATAGCTGTGTTAGAAAATAGGAATCAATTTCACTGCATTAATTTATGGCACTTTAGTCAACAGAAAATGTAATTAATTGTGAGGTAAAATAAGGAGATCCAGATTCTGTCATCGCTTTTTACACACAATCCACACTGGGGAGATATCCTTCTATGTTGGTCTTGGAGAATGTTTCTACTTTTCTCCATTGGTGGAGTAGATATTCCAAAATCACCATAATACTAACTGTGCTGTTTTGGATGTTTTCTGAATGATACTCTAAAAATAATAGTGTTACAATATGTCTTACTTGGCAGATCTAAACCATTAAATTTGTTAGTTGATGTGCATAATTAATGAAATTAAAGTTTTGTTTTTAATCTTCACAAGGGCGATTGAAAATGTCATCATTTATAATAAATGACACTTGGGGGCTGAGGAGATAGCTCAGTGGTCTAAGTGCCTGCCTGGCAAGCTCAAGGTCCCCAGTCTGTTCCTGGTACCCCATCCCATGCCAGCCCTGGAACCCCTGGTGCATCTTGCCAGCCACTAAAACCTGGTGGTAGCGCATACCTGTACTCCCAGTACTGGGAAGTTTGAGACAGGAGGATCACTATGAGTCTGAACTGTGTGGCGAGATCCTGTACCAAATCAATCAATAAGTAAAAGATTAATAAGTAAATAAATAAATAAATAAACTGCACCTGATCATAATTCTGGAAACCTATTGTGCAGGTGACTTCTCTTGTTCATGAAAAAAATTACAACTATGTAAGACTCAGGTCTTTGTATTGAAAACACATGTTGTAATTTCTTACCTAGGCCAGGTTTCAGTACAATGCTCTATTCAAATTAAAATATGATTGAAGCATTATTTTTAAAAGTACTTATGGTTCTTTATTCAATTTAGATTATCTTATTATCTTACTCACTTCACATACAATATTACTTATAAATTTATTATTATTTAAAATATGTTATAGCCAGGCATGGTGGCAAATGGCTTTAATTTCAGAACATGTGAGGCTGAGACAGGAGGATCCCTGTGAGTTCAAGGTCAGCATGAACTGCAAAGGAAGATCCTGATTCAGAAAAACAAAAACAAATACACAAAAATTACAATCTTAAGACATTTATACTTTATCATCATGGGCCAATTTATACTAGAATTCTTGGATTACAATAACATAAATCTAACATAATTTGTACTATGTTTAGATATAGTTCCTTTCACAAATATCTAGCTGCTTCATTAATAGTAATGTAGATTTATTTCTGTATTTTTAGGAAAGGGTCTACAAAGCATTCAGGGTCTCACTACTATATTGGAATCATAGTGATCTGCCTGTTTACAGCCCTCAAGAGCAGGGATTGCAAGCATTTGCCACCACACCCAGTCTCAATATCCATCTCAGCACAGCTCAGGGGCAGGGCTGGCACAGCTGGCCCAGGATTGAACCCCCAGCCCCTGCACCTGCTTGCAGACACTTTAATCTGCTGAACGATTTGGCTGTCCCTGAAATGTAGACATTATGTGTATCTTTGGGTCAGAAAACTATCATCCAAAGAATGTAGATCTGAGATTTATAACTAATCGTGTTTTACTCAAATTTTTTATGTTAAATTCCCACTCTCTAAATCTTCAGGGCAAGGGGTTGGAGAGACGGCTCAGTAGAATAAGTGCTTGCCTGGCAAGCACAAGGGCCTGAGTTCAATTCCTGGTTCTGCCAAAAAAAAAAAAAAAAAAAAAATCAAGAAGAAGAAGATTATGGGGCTGGGGAGATGGCTCATTGGAATAAGTGTTTCCCTAGCATAGCAAGTACAGGGGCCTAGGTTCAATTCCTGGTTCTGCCAAAAAAAAAAAAAATCTTCAGCACAAATATCCCTATCTCATGAACATTAAGCATTATATTCTTTAATAAAAGATATCTACATCTTTATATCTATCTACCTACCTATTTATCAATCATCTATCTATCTATCTATCTATCTATCTATCTATCTATCTATCTATCTATCTATCTATCTATCTATCTATCTGTGTATCTTGATCATGAAGTCTACTATTCTTTTTCTTAAGATATTTTGGTACTGTGTCTACAGGGTCTTACCACACAGATAGGACTTGTAGTGATGCTCCTGTTTTTAGCCTCCCAAGTACTGGGATTACAGGTGTGCATCATCATTCCCAGTCCATGAAGTTTACTCTTCTAACAGCCAGAACACTTAGTTTTGAACAACTTCTTCATATTATTATAATTTTAATTGTGATATTATTGTTATGTATAACTGTATTTGTAAATTTAATTGCAAATCTCTACATTTACCACTCTGCCTCTGTCTCTGTGTCTGTCTCAGTGTCTCTGTCTCTGTCTCTGTCTCTATTTCTATCATCTTTACCTCTAACTTTGTGCGGAAAGTTTATTGGGAAATATCTAGCAAGGCAAAATTAAGTCAACATACACCTCTATTATTTCTATATTTCACCAGTGGAATTCAAAAAACATGTAACAATACCTCAGTTCATGAATTTAATTTGCTCTATAGTTTTGGAAAAGATAACTATGTCTGTGTTTGCAGAGAAAGATGGCTATTGTTGCTTATCACCTGATGCAGAGTTTTTTAAAGAAAAACAAAACATTTCTCCAAACTCTTCTGTTTGCACACAAAACAAAATCATTCATGAATGAAGATACCACTGTTATTTTTGACATGTTCAATACAGATGGTGCACTACCTATCAAAAAACAGATTATTGATTAGTCAGCTTTTCCATTGCTAGAACATAAAGCTCAATACTCACAACTTGGCGGAGAGGAGGTTTAATTCAGCTCCTGGTTTTAGGATTTCAGTCCACAATCATCTACCTCCAAAGTAGGAAACATCTTCTGGAGGGGGGCACAGCAGAAGAAAACTGCACAATCTGTGGCATCCATGGAGTAGACAGAGAGAAGGGAGACGCCTACAGCAAGAACACAACCTTCCAGGCTACCTCCCTGTGTCTCCTGTCCCAGGCAGACCCTAACTTCTAATACCATATGAACTCACCAGTGAAATCATCAGCTGATGAATATGGCATTGCCGTGATCCAAGGTCATATGTCGCCTTCCAAACGCTGTAGCTCTGGACACACAAGACTTTTGGAGGCTCCTTAGGTCTAAAACATAACCTAAGCCTGACTTCAGAAGGCTTATGTCTACAACATTGTGTACGATGTATTTTGTGCATCTTTAAGAGTGCTCAAAGTCTTAAGAGTTCCAGCATAGCTCAAAAGTTCAAGTTCAATCATTCTATTTGTATTTCTTTTGAGTTCTTAAACTAGGGAGACTATACAATATTTACACATGTGGGACTGGCTTATTTCACTTACAAGTATATCTTCAAGTGGCATCCGCTTAAATATAAATGCTTCTGAATCCATACACCAACAATATTTAGATGACAATGGAATATCCTTCTCTGACAGAACTAAACAAAAAAAGGAATACAAATGAATGACCATTTTATATCTGTATATTCAAAAGAGGTAGGATAGATATATAGCTACATTGTTTTAATCCAATGAATAAGAAGATTTGTTCTAATAAAAAAAGTTCAAGTTCTAAATCTCTGAGACTCAAGGCAAATCCTAAGCTGTGACCAGTGTAAAAAATAAATCAAATAAAGCACCAAAGTGAATATTGAATGATCTATACTAATAATTAGAGGAAGAATAAGATAGGGATTATAATAAAGCAAGCTGGAAAATCAGTGCATAGACATTAAGTCTTGTAGCTCCAATTCTAGTACCAGGGGTAGGTAGTGCTGATGCATGAACTCCAGATGGCTTGGGTAACCCTCCAGTCTACCTTCAGGTTCCCTCTCTCTTGACTATGATCATGGCTGCTTGTGTCTCTCACAAAAATGTCCTACATCCTGGCAACTCCAACTTCTTGAGGTCCCCATTGCACCTTTCACTTTACTCTCACACCATCAGGCATCACCTACTTCTCCTCAGTGTATAGCTTTGCCTCTCAGATCTTCCACAAGCCTTGTGAACTCCTGTGTAGAAAAAAAAAACTAGAAATAAAATAAAAAACAAAGAAATCTATACTTTTGAGCACTTTCAGATCTTATGGAAGGAGTGAATCTGTTGATAAGCCCATATTATACCGTGATTCTTATGTTCTTCATACCTGCATGATTATCACCATGTGAATGATGATAACACTTGCCACTAGCCTGAGCAGTCATGTATGCCCCTGAAAGGATACCTCAGCGACCCTCAAGTATCTGGATGCTGAACTTAGGACAAGATACACTGTTCTGGGCATCAGCTTTGAATTAACAAGTTGGCTTGAGGTTCCCTTCTGAAAGCGGTCAGTCAAAGAACATTGTCCTTTGAACTTTAAAGCTTATTACACTTACAGGCATTATTATAGCAGATGTCTCTAAACAGTGAATCAAAAGAGTGTAGCTGTTTACATATCTTATTTTTCATACCTGAATTATATCAAAGATTCAATAATTAATACTTTCTACCTTGTTATTTTCCTAGTGGTTGTCCATAGTACTAGAAGCCAACATAATACCCTGTCCAACCACCAATAGTGCAGATCTTGCCTCTCATAGAATTATGTGGAAGCATGGTATTATCTATCCTAACTGTACTGTCCATACACACACATCATGATTCTTCCTTTCTATATCTGTTCCTTTGCCTACACCTGTCAAAGATGGGCACTCCATTGTCATTCAACCAGTTTAGGTGCCTGTACTCGACGACATAATCCAACATAGTCCAGCATTCCACAACAATAGTGAGTTATCTGAAGAAGTTGCTGACCATAGCCATTTACAGCTCAACTTATTATGGCCCCACATTGTATACCTCATTTTAATACTTTTCTTCTGCATAGTTAAGACTGAGATAGAGCAAAACATATATACCAAAAGATGTAGCTTTTGATTCTGATGAGGTCAGTGAAGTCTCCTTTGGCTTTATCTTGTAATCCTGTACCTTACTCTATATATCCTTTGTCTGTGTAATCCATGTGGATAAGTCATGGCCAATGTTTGACTAGTTTGTTCTCTGTGAGAGCCTGAGAGAAAGTTTTCTCTCCATGTGACTCTCCCTAGGCACACTATACATCATCAATCTCTTTCCTCTGTGGCTCCATAATCTCCTTGATCAGAAAATTTGGGGCACAACTGTGTTTGATGATGTTACAGTACAGGTTCTCCTATGTTCTGAGTCCTTTCTGACCTTGAAAGGCTAGGGCCAAAATGTTGGCTGGCCTTGCAGTTCTTGTATTTCTCCAATTTTGATCTGTGAACTTAGGTTGTTAACCATCCAGAAGAAAAGCTGATTAGTTCCCTGCAGTATATGCCGTTAAGTTTGCCCTAACTATATGGCTCAATTGTTTTTAGTTGTTGTTGTACATTTCTATTTGTATTTCTTCTTTTGAGTTCTTATACTAGGGAGACTACACAATGTTTTCACATGTATGTCTGGTTTATTTCACTTACAAGTATATGTTCAAGTGGCATCTACTTCTTCGTATCATAGTGATATATGTGTACCTATGTTTATAGCAGTACAATTTGTGATAGCAAAATCTTGGAAACAACCAAAATGTCTGTCATATGAGGAATGGTTGAAAACGATGTGGTATTTATATACAATGGAGTATTACTCAGCTATAAAGAATGATAAACTTGAAGCATTTATATTGAAGTGGATGCCTCCTGTCAACATTTGAATTTTTTGATCTCCACATGATGTCACTCATCAAGCTCTATTTAAAGCATTCTTTGGCTTGCTTAGCTGACCCTGAACAAACTTCTTGCAATGGCTTCTAAATCATATGGATGGGTATAGCCACTAGCCACATCATTTGTCCTACTCTCCTTGCCAATTTCTTGCATTAGGTAACTTTTCAAGCAATGGGACTGTATGATTAATTTAAGGGGAAAATTTCATGTCTCACGCATTTTGGGGTTTTAGGCCATGAACGGCTGGGGATCTGAGGGTGCAAAATCATGAGTGTAGGATAGGAAAGATATATTATTTCATTACAGGTTGCAATTAGAAAGATAAGGCAGGACACGGGGAATGTAATCCTAAGCTGTGCTGTGAATGAACAATTCTTCTGATCAAGTCTCACCTCATAACAGCACATGAACTCATTAATGCATTAACTCATTTATTAATACATGAGGTTCTTGAAGGGTCTTTTTCATGAACTCATTAATGGATTAATTCATTTATTAATGCATGAGGTTCTTCTCTTTTGTGGCTTGTTCCACTCACCCTGGAGATGGGGCTGTCTTGGCATGTGGTGCTGGGGATGCCTGCACTTGCCTAAACTTGCCTAAGCAGATTCCCACATTTTCCAGTAGCTTCACAGAATAAACACCAGGCTTTGAACACATGATCCTGCAGGGCACCTTCAACAGTTAAACATTGAAAGTTAGATTATTCAAAATTCAAAAAAACAGGTGTACATAGTTTCCAAAACATCACCAGCTTTGAACTAGGTATATTGCACTGTCACTTAAAATTTGCACATAGCCTGGATAATCAACTATGGGCTGCGTCCTCAGGCATGACTCCTGCATATTAGACACTCTGAATCTTGAAGAATCTTGAAGGAACTATGATCATGGAAGCTTTTCAGTTACTGTGACACAGGCAAGTAGATGCTTTGAGAAGTCTGAGTTTCAATTGATCCTTGTGCTCTTAGAAAGAAAGAATTACCATCTCCTGAGCTGGGTGAGGTTCCTTGGAGTCACTCTCATTAAGAAACTCTCCTTTCTGCAGGCTTTTGGACTTAGATGGATCTCTACTAGTGTCACAATACAGACTCCTGGGGACAATAAGCTGACTGAAGCAATAAACAGTATTGGCTCTATTATCCACTGATGCCATTTTGGGACATCTCATTTCCTTGTACTTGATTGTTTCTAGCCTTGTGTCCTCCTAGGTGTGTGTTGGGAAGGAGAACAAGGAAAATCCACACTTTTTCTTTCTTTATTTATTTTTGTATTTTAGGGAAGGATCTACAGGGTATTCAGGGTCTCACTACTGAATCAGACTCATAGTGATCTGCCTGTTTACATTCTTGCAAGAGCTGGGATTACAGGTGCACGCCACCACTCCCAGCCTTAATTCCCATCTCAGCATGACCCGGGAGCAGGGTCAGCACAGCAGGCCTGGGGATCAAACCCTTGGCCCTTTGTGTCTGCTTGCAGGCACTTTAATCCGCTGAGCTATCTGGCCAGCCCTAGCCATTCTTTTGAATGTAATAGTTAATATTTTTCTTTCATAAAGTCACTACCTGCATGGTCATTCTAATAATGATATTTCAAACAGAAACCAAATGAGTAAGATGACATCAATTTTATCATTTTATTGTTGAAGAATGGCAGAAGTGCTTAAATTCTAAACATAGTAATTTTATCAGCAATAGACAATTCTTTAGAATTTTCTCCAGATCGAGGTGTTTTTATTCTCAAGGGAAAATAGAAGATGTTTTTTCTCTCCTGTTTCTCTTCTGTTCTTCTGTCTCTTTCTCTTCTCCCCTTTTTCACATTTTCCAAATACTGTCAGAGAAGGCATTATGTAAAAGTAACTCACCTATTCTAAACTATTTACATTTTAGTTATTTGTACAAAGAGATTTGTTTGTCATTGAACTTTAAATTATGTTTCAAATGTCTATTTTAAAATATTTAGATTAAGTTATTATTATTATTTTAATGTATTTGGTACAGGGCCTCCCTACACAGCTCAGATTCCTAGTGACTGTCCTGTCTCAGCCTCCCCAGCACTGGGATTGCAGGAAGGTACCACCATAGCCAGTCTTGGTGGCCAGCTCAGCATGCCTGTAGCGAGGCCTGTGGTGTGGATTAAGTTTTCTTACAATTTAATTACCTATAAATAAAATTTACGAAAACATCACTCTGTTGTATGAATCATTTCCAGGATCCAGTAGGACTATTTCCGTGTTTAAAGTTAAATAAAAGTACAATTTTCTGAACGAAAAGTGTTAGCCATACTGCAACCAAAACTCTAGCAGGAAAAGACGTGGGAATTTCATGTGTAGTGAAATAATATCCCTTACCACCACCATCTTTGCTTTAACAACGCAACTCACTGAGTAAACAGTGACATGGGGTAAACAATGTATTATATTCAATATGATGAGTTTCACCAGCCCTCAATTACGCCACTAGGTGGAGCATGTAGCCCTGGAGAGAGTCCTTGGATGCATTAATGTTTTTTGTTTTCAATAGATTTTAAAAGGAAATATATAAATTTCTTCACGGAAACAATTCTTTTATACTTAAAAAACATTTTCTGTATACTGTGCTGTTTTGCAGTCAAAACTTATTTGGGGGCCTGTAAAATTAATTATCAGTGTGAGAGATTTTGCTCTTCAAAACAAAATTTTCTGCATCAGTGTAATAATTCTATTGTTAATTTTGAAGGGATTTCTGTGTTTTTTAATCTATCCTGAATACAACACTTTACATTTCCACCAGAAGAGTAAGAAAATTCATATTTCAAGCCCGTCAGAGTGGATTGCTCCTGTCACTCAAACACTCGGGTAGTGTTTGAGGTAGTAAGATCCAAATTAGCGCCCCGGTTGAGCTTTTTACTTAGTAAAAATCATGTCCCAAAAAATAAAATAAAGAGGCCAGGGATTTATTTCAATGTGAAGATCTGGGTTCAGGCTCCTATACTACACAAACACGCATGCACACGTGTAAACACACACACATGCATACATGTGCAAGAACACACATACACTCACCCACATGCACACACTGTATTTCTATATAGCCCCTACAGCATTTGTTAGCTTTATTTCATTTGATCACAGACTTTCCAGCTAGAGTAGAGTGATACAACATTGTAAATTTGATTTATATCTCCCCAGTGATGGGCAGTGTTCAACATCGTTATTGTATCTGTTGACTACACAAAAGGACTTTAAATGTTTTAACCTTGCATTCTTATTTATAATACTTCAAAAACAAAATATGTCGTACTTAGGGAACAAGATAAACAATCGGCTGCACGGTGGGATGCTCAAAGACCTCTCCTAGGATGTATGATACAGTACAGTGTGTATTGTGAAGCTTATAGAACAGAGAAATACTACCACAGCTCACATTTAAATGATGACATTCAGTGATAGTTCAGGAATCCATGTGGGCTGGTCCTGGTAGGAGGAAAAGAATAAAGACAGGAATCTATTATCAACTGAAGGCAGCACGTGAGGAGCTGTCCTGTTATTGCCTGGCAATGACAATAATAATGTACTGCACCAGGATTGGAGGTGGCTGGGATTAAGAAAGCCAGCCTGAGCAAGTTGTGCAGTGGACCAGAGCCTGAGAGCTCAAGCCACAAGGTGGGAATTAAACAAGCTGCACTCAATGCATCTCTTTCTGTGTCTAGGTGTCCCCCAAAGCCTCATTCAGTCATGGGGTTGCTTCTGGAGTTTGTGGTTGATTGATAATCCAACGCTGGAATTATGGGTATAGGTGCCCTGGAGCACGTACACTGAATTACAATGTAAGGACAGCCAAGAGGCCAGGTAGCTGCCTGAACAGCTGCCACTCCCTTGTGCTCTCTGCTCTTTGCTGCTGCCATGAACGGATGCTCTCTGCCCATGCTGCTCTGTCTTGGAGTCAACCAAGTATTGACTGAAACCTAAAGCAACTGTGAGCTAACTAAACCTTTCCTTTCTTCATTTTGAGTGTCGAGCATTTGTCCCAGTAACAAATGAAGAGTAATTGTGACAGCAGCCAACTTCAATTCCATCCCGTTTTCTTTAGCAAGAGGAGCAGTGCATTCCCTGAGGAGGATAGACTGCTGTTTGTCGTGGCTAAATGATGCATCTCCAAACACTTGGTTTACCAGCTTACTAAAACCCATTCATTCCTGTTCCAATGCGGAGCTGTTCAAGTGGGGGATGGACGCAAGTTTTCCATACAATTTTGATGACAAGGCAATGCTCAGAATTAGTAGAAAAAGGAAAACGTCCAATGAGTTTGTCTTTGCATGGATCACCATCCTCCAGATTCTAACAGACCATACCACAGGGACCCAGCATACTGGTGCATGATATAAAACTCAGCCATTGGTAAGCAAGCACATGCTTGTATAGGAGGAGAGAAAGCATACCAGAAGGAAAGTGAAGGTGGATATTTGTCCTTCAAACAGAACCAAGAACATTCTGTTGAGTAATATATATGTTAATTAGCTGGATTTAACCATTTCATATGTGCTTTAAAACATCGTGCCATGTACTTACCCTTTTCTTCTTTTGATTTAGAAAAAACTCAAGTAAAGAAATGTAAAACACTGGAAAGCAACCACTAAAAGGAAATGTTTTAAAAAATGAAAAGGAAGATTAAGGAGAGATTCTACAAAATGGTCTACTGCATGAGTACAAGTGGCAGCTTATGTGGGAAAATACTCACTAGAAAATGTATTTTTAGTTATCAGACCATATTAGGCAAGCTGAGATCACTGAAACTGAACAGTATTCTAGGCCAAAGGATGAACATTTCTTTAATATTATTTTAGTATTTATGTGTCAATTTAAGGGATGACATTAAAGGAACGTTCCTTCCAAGGTTATTTATTTGTAGGAGTTTAGAAAAAAATTAGTATTTTAACAAAAATAATAAATATGGGATAGACCAAGCATATACATTTAGCCTTAAATAATTGTTAGCATAAACACAGCATTAAAAAAAATATATATATATATATATATTTTTTTTTTTTTAATTTGAGGGTGCTTGAACCTACAGATATGGAAACTGTGACTATATATGAAGAACCCACAGATATGAAGGGACAATTTATGTTCTGGGCTCCACAATACATAAAATGATAAGATTGTAAATTTGGATTAAGGTAGTCTATTGCGTACCACATGGTATATCAGACTAATAAAACAATTATGCAAACAATCACAATTTTAATAGAAAATAATTTAATAAGAAATTGAATACATATTCACAGTAGTTTAATAAATATTACTCATTAAAACATACAGAAATTTTACCAAAACTTGGCAGGATATCCATGTTTAGAAAAGTTTGAGGGTTAGCATCTTTTTCCAAATATACATGTGCAAATAATTCACAAAGCTAAAGTACACAGTAGTCTAGCTTCTTTTGTTTGCAAACATAGGACCCACATTTAACATGAACTTTCTTCAATGTGCAGAAGTAGAATCAGTCCCTTTTTTTTTTTCGTATTTTAGGGAAGGATCTCACTACTAGATTGGACTCATAGTGATCCACCTGTTTACAGCCTCATAAGAGCTGGGATTACAGGCGTGAACCACCAAGCCCGGTCTCAATCACTGTCCCAGTGCACCCCGGGTACAGGGTCAGGCCTGCACAGCAGGCCCTGGCATCAAATCCCCAGCCCTAGTGCCTGCTTGCAGGCGCTTTAATCCACTGAGCTATTTGGCGTGTCCTTAAACGTAATTATGATTTTTTTCAATTTTTTATTTCTTTTTTAAATAAATAATTTATTTATTTTTTGTGGTACCAGGGATTGAGCTTTGTGCTATCCAGGCATGAACTTATTTCACTGAGCTGTCTCCCTAGCCCCTCAGAGTTATTTCTTAAAAATCTACAAAAAGATAAAACATATACCTTGTTTGATCCCTGTGTCTAAATATCTATCCATCACCCATCATCCACGTGAGAAATTAATTTTAAAACAGTTTTTACACCACAGAAATAACTTGATTAACATGATTTTATTCCCTCAATGATATTAGTTTCCATTGCTACTTCAACTATCTGTAAAGGGAGCATAAAAGACAACCCTAGTACAATTTTCAAACTATGGATTTTAATAAGAAGCAAATTTATTTGTCTTAGATATTTATGACTATTAATCCTGCTAGGTCAACTTCATTGTATTGATAAAATTTTATTTGGGGCTGAGGTTGTAACTCGGTGGCTCAAGGTCATGCCTGGCAACAATGTGAGTTTGATTCCTGATGTCAACAAATAAACAAATAAATAAATATTTATTGAATTAGTAAAATAACTTTGTGTATCTCAGTTGGTTATCACAGTATGATTTTAAGTACTATATTTAGGGCCAGGGAGTTAGCCAAGTAGAATAAGAGCTTGCCTGGCAAGCATAAGGTCCTGAGTTCAATCCCTGGTACTGAAAAAAAAGAACTATATCTAATCCCTAGATAATTCCTTTGTGGCACAGCTCCTTGTTTTACTTCCAGCCGCCATGGCTATGCTTTGCTCTACCATGCCTTGCCACAGGATAGCTCTGCCTTGAACTTCACAGCTACGGGCTGAATCCTCAATACTGAGAGCCAAAGTAAGTCTCTCCTCCCTCAAATTGTGGGTGTTGGGTAATCAGTGATGGGAAATCTGACTGTTGAAGAAAATTAACAGAGAAGTGATATTGTGCCTATATTTCACCATGTAGTTTGAAAACCTTTACAACCATTCTTCTGGAGGATTTTAGAAAGATTTGGTGAATGGAGAAGCATTAGAATGCAGGGCCTGATAGATTGCTCTGGCCCAAGTACAGAAGACTGGTAGGAATGAGGACAATGGAATATAGGCTAAGAAGGGTTCACCTGGAAACAAGGCCTCTTAACATTTGGGCTGCAGGTCATACTCTGGTAGAAAAAGTGCCTACATGTTGCCCATACCACCATATTTCATAGCAGACTGAGATTATGGCAGTGGACTGATTCCTACGACAGGGAAATTTCAAGTAAGCCATACTCTTAGGATGTAGTGTGAGTATTCTTTCTTCTTTTACCTAGATCTATAGCAAAATGTCTGGGGACAAAAACAGAACAGAGAAATGTATAAAAGCTTACATTTTTGCCACTGCTATAGCTGGTGCCAGTCCTTCATGTTTTTCCACACATGGTGTAGTTTTGTGGACATGAAGAAAGTGATGGTATGGGGTCATAGACTCTTCCAGAAGACCTGGGAGGAATGGTAGTGCTCCTCTGAAAAAAGGAAGTTGTGAAATCATAAGAATAATTTCAAAAGTGTAGTGGGGACTACAAAAAAGTTGGAGAAACCAGGAAGTGTGATAGCTGTGAGACAAATCCAGTGGCAGTAAGCAATGCTACCACAAGAGAGGCGTCATGAATCCTGAAACTAGCAATTCCATGGTGGCATGATCCCCCCAATCATTTTTCCTCATCTTTTCGAGGCATGGCTTTGCTGACATGAATTCACATTTTCCTCCAAGCTAGGCTCTAGCTCGCAGAAATCATCTGCCTCAGCCATCCAAAATCTGGATTACAGGTATAATCAACAACATGCCCAACTGCTTTGAAGTTATATCTAACCACAACTTACTACTATACTTGCTAGGAGTGGAACTATAGGATTTAGTGCTTCCCCTGTTGGATTTCAGGCTTGCTCTGGTCTGATTCATTTCTATCCCTCATTTCTTTCATGGACAATCAGAATGTTTACCCCCTGTTGGTTTATGTTGAAAGCAATTAATTTTATTTTTTTATATATATTTTTAAAGGGACACATAGCTAACAGTTTGCTATGAGAAGATTTTGGATTTGGATTTCTCAGTACTTCTGGAACTACTAAAGCTTTAGTGGCACTTACAGATGGACTAAAAACATTTTATGTAAAGAGATGAGCATGAATCTTTGGGTAACAGTGTAGAATCTTAAAGTTTAGATTTAGTATGTCCTCCAAAAGCCACATGTGTTCAAATGTGGGCTTTTCTCTACTGTCATTAAGTGATGTACCTACTCTAGGCTGGTGAGAGGTTGGCAAGTGCGGGCATGACCAGGAAGGGAATCTCTCTGCTTAGACATTCCATTTACTTTCTGCTTTCTGGCTCTCATAATGTGCCAGCTTTCTTCAAATCAAGGCCTTCATCATGCTGTGTTTGCCTTCAAATCAGTTTACTATTGACTGAAATCTCCAAAAAAATAGGCAAAAATAAAACTCTCCTCTAACTTGTAGGTATTGGGCATTTTTGGCTCAATTATGTGACAGTGACTAAGAAAACACCTTCATAAAAAGCAAGAATAAAGGGCTGGGGAGATGGCTCAGTAGCAAAAGTTCTTCCTTGCAAGTTTAATCACTAGTTCTGCCAATAATAATAATAATAATAATAATAATAATAATAATAACAACAACAATAACAATAATAATAATAATTAGAGAGAGAAGAAAGCAAGCAAACAAGCAAGCAAGCAAGCAAGCAAGCAAGCAAGCAAGCAAGCAAGCAAGCAAGCAAGCAAGCAAGCAAGAAAGAAAGAAAGAAAGAAAGAAAGAAAGAAAGAAAGAAAGAAAGAAAGAAAGAAAGAACCTAATGCTTTAAGGGTATCTCAGAATTCCAGTCTCCACCCATGGCAAGCTCAAGGAAGCAAATGTGTCAAATTCCTTTTGAGAAGAGAGCCCCTGAAACCTCTGCCCAAGAAGGGCCTTTTGGGAATTAGATTCCCAGATGTGTTTTGGGAATAAAACAAACACCCTAAGTCTTGTGCTTAGGAGTCTTAGTAAAGAACCTGTCTATTATGGAAGTAGTGACAGCAGACATTGGCATTGCCAAATCAAACTGATTTTACTGCCATGCAGAAAGCAAGACGTGCAGGGTCAATAAAGCTTCCATCCAGAATTCAAAGAGAGATCAAGAAAGAGGCTCTAATAGCAGAGACCCCAGGTAGCTGGTGAAACATCTGCTGTGGAATGTTCCAGGCAGCCAAAGAAAGAGAGACAGTATGGCCTACAAAGAGAAAGTCATAAGGGTAGGAGTTTCCACACTCTCTGGGACTCTCATTTTATTACTGTGGCCCTGGGTGGCATATATGCCGTCAATGGTGCAGAATAGTTGCCTTTCTGTGCTTTTGTCTAGTTCATTTCTGTGCTCAAATTCCTGTCTTTTAGAATGGAAAGGTTTACCATGTGAAACTTTCCAGGAGCGGTTATTCATACCCAGTTACACATGGGGCAGTTGTGTTATGCCAGGCAGGCTTATGAACTTGCTATCATCTTTATTTGGGAATGAGGTATGTTTTGCATACATACCTGGGTGAAGCGGGTGGAGTGTAACTTGTGCTCCTTCACTCTGCTGTTTCAAATTCGTTGGTCTCAGAACCAACTGGCATGTTACCAAAGCATGCACATGGATGTGGCCAGGTGCATTGTGCAGGTGTGACTCTGACACTTCTCTTCTGCTCTGCTTTTAGCAGATATGAACTGACTGGCTTTACACCACCAGGCTTTACCATGACAGTTCTTGGGGCCTAATGACTATGGACAGAATTCCCAAAACTGCAACTCAAATCAAACCTCTCTTCCCTTAGTCTGTGAGTGTCACTCTGTGTCAATGATAGAAAAGTTTATTAAAGAATGGATATTTTTTAACACACCTGACATCTCCAGACACACCTGACATCTCTAGCTTCTTCAGTTTATCTCGTTCCAAATTTTTTAAAAGTGAGTTTCTGTTTGAAAATATCACTGAAAGTCCTGCTTTGGAAACTGACACAATAGATGCATTCAATCAGGTCAAGACCCTTAAAGATTATGTTATTGTCTCTTAAAAGTCACTACGATCTTTCAAGGAATTGCATATTTAGGCAAATATCAAAAGCAGATTATTCATGTAGTGAAGCATGACAGCTCCAGCGAATTTATTGTGTGTTCATTGCAGCAATTGTCGCTTCAAAAAATCTGTTAATTCATAAATGCAGTCACTATTTGTCCATGTAAGTATCTATCATTCACTATTTCTCTTCATTATTTTAAAAGGAAGTCAATTTTGTGCGGGACTAATTATCTGACCTACTCCAAAGAAGAGGTTATCAGAAAAGGAAAGACTTTTTTTTTTTTACCAGTAATGACATTTTCAGAAAGAGCATATTAATTTAAGTACCTTTCTTTTAAGAAATACGAACAAATATTCAACAGTACTTACTATGATGCATGTATTGCCAATTTCTCACTTTTAAAACAAGACATAATTTAGAATAAGTACTCTTGTAAATGTTCTAGCTAGTATTTCTCCAATTTAAGCTGAAAATATAGATGCAGTGTTTAGTGAGACAATTTTAAAGTGCGCAGTGCTAATGAATGCCAGGCATACACAGATAGAGCACACTTTTAGCTTGAAAATGCTGGTGTGTAGAATTGTACTTTATTCATATTTGTTATAAATAGCTTATGGCCCTGGTTAGGGAGTGGCTTGATTGAGAATATGAAAGTGCATATTATAAATGTCAAGATAATGCTTGGTTTTTGCTCGCTTTTTTCCCCACTTGTGTATTCAGGATAAATAATAGAAAATATATTCCCAGGTTGTTTTTCTTGCAGTGAAAGAGACAGATGATAGCTAGCTGGATAGTGGATAATAGACAGACAGAAAAATAGCTAAATAGTGTTAAGTGGATGGAAAAATAGTTTTAATTCTTTGCTCCTGGCTGTATTAAGTAGATAAAAGTACTTTTTTTTTTTAATTTTAGGGAAGGGTCTACAGAATGTTCAGGGTCTCACTACTAGATCAGACTCTTAGTGATCTGCCTTTTACAGCCTTCCAATAGCTAGGATTACAGGTGTGTGCCAGCACCCCCAATCTCAATTACCAACTCAGCACACCCTGGGGGGTGGGGCTGGCTTGGCAGGCCTAGGTATCAAACCCAGGCCCCTGTACCTGCTTGCAGGTGCTTTAATCTGCTGAGCTATTCAGCCAGCCCTAATAAATTTACTTTTAATTGTAAAGTGAACATCAAAGAAGAAAATTCATTACTGTGGATACATTTGACTATTAAAATGAAAAATATGTAAATTGAAGTCTTCCTTTCATGGTATAATTGTCAGCTTTTTTGTGAACCGGAATCATCTCAAGCATAAAAGCTGTGTAATATTTCAACATTTAACAATGAGTACTCATTTTCACAGTGTGCAGATATAAGTACTATTGTCGCCGACTGGTGTGCCTTTGTTTTGCCCTCTGGTCCTGAAACCAGTACCAACAGTAGTTTGTATTCCACTATTCTTTTCTTTTTCAAAAAGAATAAAAAATAATTTTAAAAAAACTTGAGAAATTATACAGAATTTGCAAAAGCAGCACGATAGGAATTCAACAATTGTTGTTGAGTTGCATGTAGTTGTCTTCAAATTAGTTGTTCAGATTTGCCAAGCATATGCATTCAGAACTGGTCAACAACTAAAAAGCATTTTTAAAAAAGCATTAACTATTCCTTCAATAGCCAGTAGAAATCAGCAGGAGAATTATTCATGACTCTTACTACATAATCCCTCTGTTAGCAATTTCCTTTAAATTTATGATTTCAGTATTCAGTGAGGACACAATTTTCTTCTATACTATAGGTACTCTGAAAGAATTAATGATACAGAATGTGTAAATTTTTTTTGTGGTACTGGGGACTAAACTCAGGACCTTGTGCTTGCCAAGTAAGCACTTATTCTACTGGGCTATCTCCCCAGCCAGAATGTATAATTCTAAATTCTAATACAAAAAACAAAAACAAAAAAAGATGGAAGAAAAGAAAAAGAAACAAAACACCTCCTAGCATTCTGAGTAAAATTTTTAATTTTAAGTTTGAGAATATTGAGAATGCTCCTGGTTGTAGAAGCTCAGTTAATATTAATTATGCAGTCTGAATGCTTTGAGCTGTCTTGGTGACATTGTAATGCAATGACATATATGGAAGGGCAATGAGAACAATAAAGTTTTATTCAAGTATAAGTGACATCCAGATGTTAAACTAGTAATAGCACTTTTATAATTTCAATAGCATCTTGGTTTCCTTGACTGCTATACAAGTAGAAATAGATCTCCAGAATTTACATTCATTCATCTGTTCAGTTTCAATGACGTCAATCATATTTCATCATGGCTCTACAGTGATTTCTTATCAATGTTTGTTAACTAATTTTCTGAAAAACAGAATAAATTTGATTTGTGACAAACTACATGGTATAAAATAAATGTATAGTCTTTTTATGTAACTGTATAAAACTATCCAAGTATTACAAGTTAAAATCAGTTGCTCATAGGGGCCAGGGAGATGGCTCAGGGGAATAAGCGCTTCCCTGGCAAATGCAAGGGCCTGAGTTCAATCCCTGGTCCCACAAAAAAAAAAAAAAAAAATCTGCTGGGCGTGATGGCATGCACCTGGGATGCTGAGGAAGGAGCACCTCTGTGAGTTCCAGGACAGCCTGGGCTCCATAGTTAGTTCAAGGCCAGCTTAACTACATACTAAAACCCTGTCTCAAAAAAATATTTTAAAAAGGTAAAATTAAAAGTACAGATATATGCATATATATGAATTTTTGCAAATTTTAATTGCTTGTATTATATGACCTTTTGTTCATTTTTCATTCTGCCTTCAATAACTCATATTTCTTGCCTATAAAAGAGAAGCCTTTAAGTAGAACTTAATTTTGTGTTCAAGGAACACCGCAAGCCTACCAGATTTGAAATTTTGAAGTGAACTCACCTTGCTCCCAAGACCCAGCAGCGCAGCTCCACCCCAGGCTGAAAGCAGAGCTTGTCCACCAATGACACCCATCAGTGCATAGCAGCAGATGCTCGTTTCCCGGCTCCAGTCTTTACAAGATGAACCGTGGTTCTACGTGTAACACTGATGGAGAATATAATAGGAGATAGATTTAATTTCAGCATGTTTTCCTTACAGGAAAGGAAAATTATTTTCATATGAATAGTATTTGAGTACAAATGATACTGCTGGGCATGCGCATTTTGTGCAACTTGCAGGGACCGTTCATGCTCACATACCAAACTCTACCCCAGGTCACAGGCGGGACGCAGGCAGAGAGCTCTGCCGCGGGAAAGCACTGTCTCCATTGTACTGTACCTTTTTACTTTCCAAACTTGCCTTGCAATTTTCTCAAACCAAATGGTTCCAAAGCGGAGAAATGTCTCTCAGAACTGTTTCACCTGTGTCCCTCACCTTGGTGACCCTTTCCCTGATCTTCACCGTTCAGTCTATCCAATAGTCCAGAAATGTTTTTCTACCATTATGTCCTGTTCTCTTTACCTCAGATTTTAATTACTGACCAGATGGAAGCTGCCATGTTGATATTACTGAGTTATATATTCTCAAGGAATCATTTTTATTTTACTTTTTTATTTTTTCATGTATGTATTTAGTACAGATTCTCACTGCACAGTTTGGACTTGTAACAATTCTCCTGTTTTTAGCCTTCATAGTGCTGGTGTTACAGGTGCGCACTACACATGCCTGAACTAGGGCAAGTTCAGCATGTGGACCAGAGATCCAACCCTGGCCTCTGTGCTTGCCAAAGCAGGAGCTTTGTCTGCTGTGCTATCTCGCTGGCCCTTCAAGGAGTCAATTTTTAAAGTACATCTGAGTTTATTTCCAATGTCTCTGTCTCTGTCTCTCTCTTTCTTTCTCTCTCTGTCTCTTTCTTTCTCCCTTTCTCTTATCTACTTGAGACAGGCTTTCACTGTACAGATCAGGTTGGCCTTGAAATCATTTTGTACCCTTGAACTCTTGGTGATCCTCCTACCTCAGTTTCCCAATTCCTGGGATTACAGCATGAGCCACCGCTCCTGACTTCCTTCCATAGTTCTAAGGCCTTATTGTCTATGCTTTAGAGATTGGAATTAGGAATAGGCTGAGTAGACCTCCCTTGGTCTTCTCATCCTTCTTCCCTAAGGATTTTCTTGTCACTTGTTACTGCTCATATCCACTTTTTCAGCAGTAGTAAACTGTCAATTTTATGTTTTCTAGCTTACAATATTTTATTCTCTATAAAATACAGGTTGTACCACCCCCACATATCCAATCAGGATGAGTCTTGTACTTCCCTGTCCTACCCCCACCCAGATATCCAATCAGGATGAATCTCCTAGATTGTACCACCCCCACATATCCAATCAGGATGAGTCTTGTACTTCCCTGTCCTACCCCCACCCAGATATCCAATCAGGATGAATCTCCTAGAAGCTGCTCACTTGCGGTGGTTCCCAGGCTGCTTCATCGCTCTCCATCATCGTTGAGCTCAACCTCCACTATGCACTTGTGAAGGTCTCTTCACTCGTCTGTTTTACTCATTGGTTTATCAAAAACAGAGATTTGTTCAAACTTATGGAAAGAAGCCTGACACACAATAACATTAGCAATATGCTTGCTGATAGATAAATATATTTGTGTAGCATTTATAAAACATTCTATGTAGAGCCAGAGAGAGCTCAGACCAGGGAGATAGCTCAGTAGAATAAGTGCTTGCCTGGCAAGCACAGTGTCCTGAGTTCAATCCCTGGTACTGCAAAAAAATTCTATGTAATAATAATAATAAATAAATAAATAATGTCCTTTCCTTGAACTCAGTAAAACATGACTAATACATCAAAATCTACACTAAGACTAATGGTAGACCTTATGATCACATTTGTTTTCAAGCACTCAGATTGAAAAATAAGGAGAAATTAACAAAGTAACAGGGATAGATTTGGGTCCATTGACGTTCATGAGGCATTCAATGTTTGCAAACAAACAATGGGCAAAGAACATCAAACATTTTTTCATGTGATTTAGACTCCAAAATCATGATTAATATTTTTATATTTTAATATTAAACATGATATGCTTAATATTAGCCATTTCCCAATTTTTCTCATTGTTTCATCAATACTTATAATTAACACTTTGATCCATAAATCTATTTTAATAAAATAGAAGTGATTTATTTCATTCACATCTAAGACTATATATCTGTATTAAGAGAGAGAAGCAAACACCATTGCCTTTATATTGTTGTTATTATTATTATTTTTTTTTTTTTTTGAGGAATTGAGGATTGAATTCAGGCCCTTGTGCTTGCCAGGGAAGAACTTATTCCACTAAGCCATCTCCCAAGCCCTCTATATCATTATTTGAAATGTTTGAATTATTGTATATAAACAAAGTCATGTCCAAGATATTAAACACACAGAAATTTTTGTGTCTTAAAAAATTATTTAATGTTTACCGAGTTAAATTGGAAGTGTTCCTTATAGCGATTAAGATAATGTATCCCAAACAACCCTGGGGGAGGAGAATGATAGCTTATGGTAGAAGCCTTAGGGAAGTCTGCCTACCTATCTTCCCACTGCACACAGACAAGTAAAGTAGAATCGTATGTATGACCAAACCTAGTTTTCTTTAAAAAAGAGTCATTTTATTAACTGCACATTAGTTGTGTTAGAGCAAAATATGGCTGGAAATTGAGTGATAATTTTCTTCCTTTTTCAAATATTTATTTGTGGGCTGGAAATGTAGTTTAGAGGACTAAGTGTCTGCTTAGCCAAGCACAAGCACTGGGGTTCGATCCCTTGCACCACAGACCATGCACACCCCGCCACTGGGTGCACTGAGCTGGCCAAGTTGAAATACATGTACAAGGTCTCTCTAAGCACCTTGGACTCACAGTGATCCTCCTGTCTCAGTCTCCCCAGCTCTGGGATTGCAGGTGTAATCCCAGCCACCACACCCTGTTTCAGTGGCTGGCACCCAGCGTCCCAGAGTCCAGGAGCTGACACAGCAGGCTATACCAAGGATCAAATCCGGGCCCTGGGGCTTGCGAGGTGGGCACTTCAGCTGCCAATCTGTCTCCCCAGCCTGATAATTTTCTATAAGGAATGCATCATCATAAGTCACCATCTGCAGAGGAAGAAAATGTAGTTTAATCAAAGACACTTCATGAAATTCCAGCTCCAAGAATTTACTTGTTTGTTTCCATCTTCGATGGCTGTTTCTTGAGTTTGGATATGTAATATCCTAACTTATTACAATATATTCCTCCACTCACTTCACCTTCCTACATGGTTGTTTATTATTTGCAATCAAATGGCTCCTGATTAGCAGTCAACCTTACTTTTTCTTCAATTAGCTTCCATAATTCTGATACTTAATTTCCACTTTTTCATTGTTGATTGTTTTTTCTTGTTTAATGTATATCTTAGCACTTTTAGAAACTGAAACTCTACTGTAAATATGCTAAAAGTAAGAATTAATTGAATTTTTATAATAGTCTTATAGAACCAAACTAGTATTTCCCTGTCATTAAAAGTAAAGAAATATAGTAATGACTTAGTATATTGTTGAAACGTATAGCTCCTTCGGCATAACCAAAACCCTCTACTCCTATTTCTATTTGGAAAGACTTAAATATACCAATTTAATTCTTATTTACTTTCTCTCTTTTGAAATTCTGAAAGACATTTAAAGCAGGTTTCCAAGCAAAGTCTAGGCTCATAAATTAGTATAATTTTAACCATTGTAACAATGTCCCTTGGATCATCATGTTAATGTATCAATTAAAATATCAAGTTTTCATACCTGTATATGGAAATCTTGGCAACTGCTTTGAAGATAACAATATGTGATATTATAACCATTTCTAGTTTCCTACCATCGTTTTGAAATTCTGTATCATTTTCATATATATATATGAAAAAAAATGAAAAAAATATATATACATTTTTCCTGAGATAATAAATTATAGTCTCCTCTTTGCATGAGATGTACAGGATTTTTCAATTTATTCAAAGAGTAAAGTCTCTCCCAGAACACCAAGCAACAGATTTCTGAGAAAATAGCTAATTGCTTATCCCATGAGGCAGCTGAAAATAAATACAGAGGATTTAAGCAATATGTTCTTTAAAGGTTGCTGGCAAAGGATTGTCAAAGTGTGAGGAAAAGATATGTCAGAGCTTCTGATAATATGAACTACAACTTACACAGACTAACACTTTACAGGCTAATAAAACCAACTATATTGAAGAACTAAGGTTAAAAATTTATACAACCAATATTTAGTTTCAAGGGCTGATGATATAGCTCAGCGGACTACGTGCTTGCTTAGGTAAGCACAGGGGCTAGGGTTCAATCCCTGGAACCACATGCCATGCCTCCACCCCACCACTCTCCACCGGGGTGCACAGAGCTGGCCATGGAGTCTGGGCATGGTGGCGCATGCCTGTAATCCCAGCACTAGGGAGACACAAATCGGGAGGATCCTTATGAGTCTGAGGTATGTAGTGAGACCCTGAACAAACATACACACATACTCACACACACACATACAACACTACTACTAATAATAATAATAGTAATAATATTATTATTTATTTCGAATATCTCTCCTGAGGTTGCGTCACAAAGAACAAGGTATTCATCCCACACCGTCACATTTCTATTTGAAACTGCAACAGAAATGCAACAGAAGACCAAGTGTGGAATTTTTTCACCATGTGCTGGATTTATACCTTCCACGCATTTCTAGGCGAGGGCCCACTGACTCACTGCTTGCTGCTGGTGGAGCGTCACCATGTCTTCTTTGTTCCTACCGACGCTGTCTTCCTTTTCTGTTGCTACTTCTGCAGATTACCTCCAGTCCAGTGGCTTAATTCAGCACATTTTTCCTTACATTTCTCCATGACAGCAGTCAAAATTCGGTTTAAGGACTGTCAAGATAGCTCAGCGGACTAAAGTGCTTGCTTAGGCAAGCACAGGAATCGGCGTTCGATCCCTGGCAATAGAAATAGTGATTTAGCCTGGGTGTGGTGGTGCATGCCTATAACCCCAGCACTCAGGAGGCTGTAAACAAGAGGATCACTGTGAGTCTGATCTGTATAGTGAGACCCGATAGACCCTGTACTAAATACAGTTTAAAAACTCAGTTCAATAGGGCTAAAGCCTAATTTCTCACAGATAATTTTGGGGGGCTAATAATGAACCCCTTCTCCTGAACTTTTCCATCTTGAATCATGACCTGTTTGCCTCAGCTTGTGGCCTCTACCTCCATGTTCAGAAACTTGAAATTATGGACCAATACTGTTGTTTTTTCTTGCTACAAAGATTTTGCTTTTGTTTTCTTGGAAGAATAAAAAAAAAAAAGGCAGATGCAAGATCTGGAAGGCAAAACATGACCAGATTAGAACAGAATAGGCTACGTGGTGGCAGCTTTCTCCGGAGCCTGCTTCAGTCATCTACTGATACACACCAAATAGTCTTACAATAAGCTGTTAAAAATAGCATCCACTGTACTTCTCAGGAAAGCTCTGTGATCTGAGTAGATTCAGCCGAATGCATTTCTGCTCACTTCATATGAAGTTTTGTAGTGGTTTACAATCAAGTGGCAACTCAGTTTGGCATCATCTTGAGATTCATCTTAAACAAGAAGTCAATCCTTGTTTCAATGACATTAGTTGGAAGTTTCTAATTTCCCATCTGCTTTCACAGACTCCTGACTATGCGATCCTCTATCCACGCCCTTCAGGTTGTTTCTCTGATGGTAACCAGGTTTTTTGCAGGGCAGTTCAATATTTCCTAAAAATAAAAAGTAAAATGTAAATACATGAATGGAAAAATTTCCAGATTCAAAACTCTTAGCTGAGAAGTCAAAGCTATTCCCTTGGTGTCTTTCTGTTAGTGAGGCAAGACAAGAAACATACTGGATACTACAGGTATTATCAAAAGTTATGAATATTGTGGACATTACTCATTGTGGGCCAGGATTTAGTGGTCCTAATAGTAAACATGACCAAGTGTTACTGTTTAATTGGAACTGAGAGACTTCCAGGACATGTGACTCTCAATGCTAACATTGGGAATCTCCTAAAAAAATTACATTACATTAAAAGATGAAGAATGTTGTCTCACCTAACACAAACCAAGCACTGAAAACCAGAGATATAAAAATGGTCTGCTTGAGATCAGGGAGACAACTTGGTAGTCTAAGCACCTGCTCAGGAAGCACAAGGGCTTTGGTTGGATCCCCAGTACTACGTGCCATGCCTGCTCTGCACAGAGCAGCCCACTGAATCCAGCTGTGATGGCACATGCATGCCTGTAATCAAAGTTCTGGGGAGGTTGAGACAGGAGGATCACTTTGAGTCTGAGCTGTGTAGTGAGACCCTGTACCAAATACATCAATAAATAAACGAAAGGGCCAGGGAGATAGCTCAGTGGAATAAGTACTTGCTTGGCAAGCCAAGGTCCTGAGTTTGTTCCTTGGTACCACCAAAGCAAAACAAAACAAAACCTTTGGCCCAGCCAAATAGCTCAGCAGATTAAAGCAACTGCAAGCAGGCTCAGGGGCTGGGGGTTCTATACCAGGGCCTGCCATGCTGGCTTCCAACCCCCAGGGCATGGTGAAATGGCAATTGAGACTGAGCATGGTGGTGCATGCCTGTAATCTCAGCTCTTGGGAGGCTGTAAACAGGAGAATCACTACAAGTCTGATCTAGTAGTAAGACCCTTCCCTAAAAAATACAGAAAAAATAAATAATAAAAATTTAAAAATTAAAGATTAAAGATACTAAAAATGGCCTGATATCACATAAAATAGATACTGATACCAAAGATATCGGAGCTAAAAGACTAAGCTACTTATTTCTTATACAGATTTGTTGACTGGGAATTTTTTCAGTCCCTTCTAGAGTTGATTGCAGAGAGACACTATATTTCTCTTATTCAGAGTCAGCAAATCGTAAGTAAAAGATCTTGAATTTAAGCACCACACTTCTCCATGATACCGTACAGCCTAGAAGTTGCTTATCATAGATTTGCTTACTTTATGCTTACTTTTTATTACATTAAATCATGACGTTTGACTTCTTAGCTGATTCATTTTCCATAAGATACAGACAGGTCATGGGGACTTTACGCTATCCCAGTAGTCATGTTTTTTATTTGTGATAGCTATTTCAAGCTCAGTACACTATGGCAGTTCAGTAAAAGTAGGCTAATAATAAGTAATAATTGTAGAAATTTTTGTAAAGGTACTTTTTTGACTTTTAATTCTACACTATTACTTTCATTGGTAGTGAGAAATTTTATCATTTTATTTTTATTCTCTGAGTTTACTGTATTATTTTAATAGGCAAGCTATAGTAGATTAAAGGCATTGTAAACTTAATAGAAATTTGTTGTCTCGTGATTTTGAGGACCAGAATCCCGCACTCAGGCAGGGCCATGCTCTTTCTGAGTGGAGAGAAGGAAGAGTCATGCTTGCCCCTTTCAGCTTCCAGTGGTGGTCAGTGCTGCAGGAGCTGAAACGACATGATTCATCTTCTGCACATCTGTAGTCACTTTGCTTGACCTTCTGGGAGGTGCCGATGTCACCCGCTACTTGCCCATTTGGCAGATACCATTCAGGGAGCCCTTCTGTAAAACCCAAGTAAATCCTTAGCTAAAAGTCCCGCTGTAACACATATGATGTTTCATAGTTTTTTGGCCTTGCAGCATGACAAAAATACCTTTTGGCAGCTACCATTTAAGCTCATAAATGCTGTACATGAGCTTATGAGTACACATACCCAGGATTCTAAATAAACAAAGTTTTTAGTAATTTATAGATTATTAGAACAAATATTATGATGCCATATGGTGAAAGTAAGAATAATTCAAGCTATTATAATAGCCATAAGCTTTTTATGTACATAGTCAAAGGAATCCATACTTTAGTTTCCTAAATTAACAGTAATTAAATTATTTCCACTTTCTGCAAAAGAACATATTCAAATTCCAGGACAAGAAAAAGCTCAGCTGCAGAGTTTATAAATCTTGTAGAACATGAGTTTTATGTTTTAATTCTGTAGCCAAATGTGAAGGATACAAAATAATATTTTCTTCAAATCAGAAGAAAAGCAATAGGCTTTCAATTTCTTCCCATTAAGGAGGTGTGTGTGTGTGTGTGTGTGTGTGTGTGTGTGTGTGTGTGATATATGTGTCAGGGAGACAGAACAGAAGATAGGCTGTGCGAAAGAATAGACACATTTCTCCAGAGAGATACTCATCTAAACCCAAAATGCTATTAGCACACAGTTATCTAAAAGCAGTCTGATGCCATAAATAACTCGACAAAATGCCTTTATTTACAAAACGCAGTGCAGATTTTATAAAGTAACCATTTAATACTTAAAAATAGTTTGTTTTCTGCAAATATTTAAATTGACTAACACAAGAGCTCTTTAAGAATAAACATTTTTTATTTCTTACAATGGAGGACTATCCAGAAAATATCTAATTAATGAACATAGCCTTACAATATGGTTATTAATCCATGAATCACTCCTAAGTATAATTTGGCAAAGATTTCATGGACCTGTACAGTTACAGAATGTTAGGTTTCCCCTGGCCCCCCCTTCCAAGTACTAAGCAGTGTTCGATCCTTGGTTCCCCAAGCCGCGCCGGCCCTGCCTTCGGGTGCGCTGAGCCGGCGATGCAATCCGAGCGTGGTGGCGCGCGCCTGTAATCCCAGCACATGGGAGGCAAAAGCAGGAAGATCACTATGAATGTGGGCTGCATACATAGTGAGACCCTGCACCACAAAAAAAAAAATAGAAAAATGCAAACCCCCCCAAAAAAGAATGTTAGGTTTCTAACAAATATTTCCAAACTGTTAAAACAGTAAAAATAGTTTCACCTTTCATTCTTTCTCTCTTCTGCTCTCAAAACTGCTCTGCTGCTCTAAATTTGTAGCTTCATTCTCTTAGACAGAGTGTATCCTGGGAAAATCACTCAAGTATGACCACCCTAAGCTGGCAAACCAGCATCCTTTGCAGAAGGCTACACAGCAGATGCTACAAATTGCCCAGCATATATTTGAGTGATTAAAGTAAATTTATCTGTCAGAGCACTAAATTTTTTGGCATTTTTTTCAAATTATACCAATGACATGCTAGAAAAAGTCAGCCCATTTCAAAAACTCCAATATTCCCCTTTTACATCTTTCTCCTTTAGCAAGACCTGATGTAATTATCTTTTCTTTTATCCACTGCCACATTTTTAAAAATTGCATTTGGTTGTTGCAGGGTCTTACTATGCAGCTCAGACTCATACTAATCCTCTTGTCTCAGCTTCCCCATCAATGGGATTATAGGAATTCGCCACTACCCCTGACTCTGGCCAGCTCAGTCTGCCCTGAGGGAGGAACTGGCACAGCATATAGTGCTGGGGATGGAACGGAGGACCTGCGCTTGCCTAAGTTGGCCTAAACAGGCCCTGTAGTCCATGGAGCTATCTCATTGGCTCTCAAGTGCCACTAAAAATTTAGAACTTAAATTCTGTCTGTTTCTGCAATTACTGTTTCATATTCCACAGTTCTCACTTATACTTTGAGTTTGAGAACAAGTTAGAAACAAGTGAAATGTAAACCTTAGGCATGGTAGCTTAAAACCCTGGCTCCCCACTGGGAAAAGGTTCTTCAGAAATACAAACCAGGGAAGGGAAGCAGCAGTCTCACCAGGTCGATCAAAGACCACAAAAGGAGACCCTGGTGATGGCTTGGGCAGGGACGTACATGACAATCACACCATCTGCAAGTGCCTGACACCCAGCTTTTCAGTGTCTTCCAGTTATGTTCATTGGACATGCTAAGAACTAAAACAGTGAAGGTAATTTTGCAGACTCATATTTCATTTCTAAAAATTCTTCTTTATGCTCCTATTGGGTGACCAAATATATTGAAAAAAAAAAACAATCTGGGAAATTGTCAAAAGCCTACTCAGTGGGCTTTGTGAGAAAAACAAAAACAAATGAAGCCAAAGCAAATTGTAAATATAAAAACAACTGAGTGAAGTCATAATTTAAAAATGCATTGAATTTGGAAGAGAGAATTTAATTGATTATTAAAACAGGAAAATTTCAACTTTGGAAAATGTACAAGGAGATACTATAAAATTCTAAGATGGTGTCAGTCCTATAGTCTGTAAAATAATCTTTTTAGAAATGTTAATAGTTTACTTCTTCTGGTTATTGTATGTGCCAGCTTGACTTCAGAAAGGAGTGCCTGAAAGACTAGGGAAGTTTTTTTTGCTGAGTCCCTCAGTCTATTTGTGGAAGAGATTAGGGTTTGAAGCATCAGGCTGATAAATCTATCTTCAGTAGTGTGGCCTGATGTCATCAGGCTCGTTGAAGGACCCTGAAGACCTAAGTGCAGAGGAAGGTCACAACATCTCTCCTTGAGCAGAGACACATGCTTCACCTTGTCCTTGGAAGAAGATTGCCCACTTCTCAGACCTTCAGACTCTATTTGCAGGCATTTCTTCTAACCTCTTGGGGCCCAGGCCTTTGGGCTGTGACTAGAATTAACATATTCACCCAGGAGGCTGAGAGGCAGGAGGCTGAGAGGCTGAATACGATTCACAAAAGTGAGTAGTGAAGGCTCAACTGCCACAACTCAGAAGATAGGCAGTGAAAAAGCTTTTAATAGGAAGACTATGTGGGGGTAACTTACTCTCTATGGGAATGCAGTGACCTTAGTGTGAAAGAGGAGTGTCCATTAAGACTTACAGATTGCAAAACAAGACTTCTTCAGTTTGCAGTTATGAGCAATCCTAACCTCTGAGCTTTCTCAGACCCCCAAAAATAAGACTTTATTGTAGGCTGGGATTTCACCAGAAAGCACAAGTGGGATGAAGTGGTTCACAATTATTTCAAGTGATTAAAATTTTGTTCCAAGTAACTAATTTGGAAAAAGTCAACTTAGGAGGGTGGCACAGCTATGACAATTTGCAAAAATAGTATCTTTATAAACTAAGATTTCAAAAAATAAATGAGTGAAATGAAAAGTATACCTTTAGGACTAAAGATAATCTACATAAACGTCATGTTTCATAGATGGCTCCATTTTTTGTTTCAAGTTTTAACCCTGTGTTTGCCTTATTTTTTTCTTTCTGTCTAATTCTGGTGTAGAAAGATTGCATGGTGAGAAAAACACAGGATTTAGATGATAGTGTTGACAAGACCTGCCCTCACTGAGTATAACTTCCCAAATATATAATTTTGGAGTAATAACTTTAAAATATGTATTCTTTCTTCAGCCGCAAATGTAACAAATAAAATATTAACCAATTATTTGAGTCCTTCTAAAATACATTAGATACTTGATAATCTTAACAAGAATAGTCATAATAATCTATGACCACCATGGAAAATTTAGGAATGATGAAATGCATAAAGAAATGAGCCAACACAAGCTCACATTATTAATAAAATAAAATTATTATTATTAATTATGTATAAATTTTGGAGAACAGAAAATGCATAAACACAAGCTCTCATTAGTTATAAATAATGACATTATTATTTTAATTTTGTGTATATCATTTATCCATGTCCATGCCAGAATTCACATTATAGCAATAAAACTACATTAACTCCTTTAGTTGTTACAGCACATTCTTAACTAGATGCTTTTATTATTTGTGTTATTCATATAAGAAAATGCAAGTGAAAGGATTCAGCAGTGTATGCAGTGGGCATGCTGGCTCTGACGCCTGCAGGCTCTAAATCTCTTAAGCTCTATAATACATTTATTTGCATAAACATAAGTGCAATGAATACAGCCTAAATACTAAATCTTACACTGAAAATGCATTGTTATCAGTTAAAAATTCAGGAAATGTATTTCTGAGATGACAGGACGATATTTGTGGGATGCACAAGTGACTGCTTAACTATTGCATTATTGAAATAAAGTGATTCATACTTTTTAATTACATGTATGCTATTCCACCAGAATCCATACACATAAATTGTTCACTGCTTTTTAAATTATCTTCTCTTAAATTGTATTTAGAGTTTGGTTTTTATAAAGGAATTAAAAAAATATAAGATTTTGTGCCGGCCCCGCCTGTGGGCACCCTGAGATGGTCATTGAGACTTGCTGTGGTGGTGCTTACCTGCCATCCCAGCTACGGGGGCTGACCACAGGCAGACCACTCTAAGTTTGATCTACATAGAGAGACCCTGTAGACCCTGTACTAAAATACAAAAAGAAGTTATTTCAATATAGAATGTAAAAATAAGCCTGGGAATATAAAGATGTACTACAAATATATCCTAATAGATTTGATATGGTATGTGTCATAACCTTCTTATTGCTTTTAGGCCACCTTCTTCTTAATATGGGTAATTAAGCTTTGTTGGTATTACAAAACTAAAAAGATCATTTTTAACTTAATAAAAATCACATCTACAGATATATTAATGAAAAAGCAGGTACATCCAGAACAGCAATCAGAGAAGCAGTGGAAAGAGACAGGAAACTGACAACACAGGAAGCAATTTGAGTTAAATAATTTTCTAGCATTACGTGCACTTCGGATGCCAGCAGCTGGGCAAGTTCCT
The DNA here is from genome assembly GCA_004027165.1 of Ctenomys sociabilis. Lineage (NCBI taxonomy): Eukaryota > Metazoa > Chordata > Mammalia > Rodentia > Ctenomyidae > Ctenomys > Ctenomys sociabilis. Next base: position 32,826 of record PVKA01000537.1, on the reverse strand, counting down.
GATCATAAGCACATTCCCGGGCAGTGTAACTGAAGTGGGGAAAGCTGACAGGTGAAGGAGATGGGAGCCAGAAAAGAGTGAGTACTACAAGAATTTTTTAAAAGCAGGAAGATGCTTGATCCTAGCACACTGAGCTGAGAAGAATGAAATAATACTGATGTATTAAAGAATTTTTAAAATAAAGTACCTGGCTTACATGCATGCTGAATGTAATCCGCTTTTCTACTTAGCCTACTCTTTCTTGGTTTTTAACCTGCACTAGTAGTCCCTAAAGTTTTCAGCCTCAGGAAGTAACTTATGAATGAATCTTGAGAAAATAATTTCAGTTTTTTTATACAGTTCAGCAAGAGAGACCTGCACAAAGTTATCCCCTTTTTTATAAGTAAAGTGCATAAAAAAGAACTATATATACATTCCACTGCAACAATTCTTTAAAATAACACCACATTCTTGAGACATCATCCAATATGTTTTGGAGGGAAAAAAAATCTCTTTATATTCAGTACATGTACTCTTAGAAAAGAAAAGGAATAATCCGAAAAGGAATAATCCTAAAGAAGAGTTGATTGGTAACATAAATACATTTTGAAATGTGAAAACTTTGAATTAAATAGTTGTACCTTTCTCCAGAAATGTTTGGATTTTCAGTTTCTTTTTATCTTCTTTGGTGATGCTGAGTTCAGAATATTTTATTATTTTCTTTTTTATTTTTTGATTTTTAGGACAGAGTCTACAGGGTGTTGAGGGTCTCACTGAGTAGATCAGACTCATAGTGATTTGCCTGTTTACGGCCTCCCAAGAGCTGGGATTATAGGCACGCACCACCACACCCAGTCTCAATTGACATCTCAGGGTACCTCAGGGGCAGGGCCAGCAATGCAGGCCTGGGGATCGAACCCTTGCCTCTGTACCTGCTTGCAAGCGCTTTAATCCACTGAGCTATTTGGCCTGCCCCTGTATATTATTTTCTTTCATTACTTTCATTATTATATTTGAAACAAAGCATTTTTATGTCCCCAGTTGAATGGTAATTTATCTGCACTGTTTGTGTATTAATTAGAGATGGCACTAGATTTGAATGCTGATAATGCAGACTGGGCAGGATTGTCTGAAACTACCTTATTTCATTTATACATAAGTTTATCTTGCAGCAAGGTTTTACTCTCTGAAGCAAACCATGTACTCATGGGTGCGTCCGAAGTTCCCAGACTCTGGCATGCATGCCAGCACCCTCCTCTGTCTTTGGCTCAACACCCACCATGATCGTTGCCCCAGTGTCTAGGCTTTCCTGTCCTACGGTCCAGGCCACTGACACTCTCCCAGAGCACCACTGATGGAGCTTCACCTGGGATCGCCTCTTTAGATTTCAGAATTTCATTTTGATCAAAGTCAGACTGTGTTTATTTTAAATATCATTAGTTTTTACTTATCCCCAGGCCTGCTGTTCCAGCTCTGCCTCCCGGGGCTTGCTGAGAAGGCAATTGAGACTGGACATAGTGGTGCACACCAGTAATCCCAGCCCTCAGAAGTCTGTAAACAGGTGGACTGCTACGAGTCTGATCTAGTAGTGAAACCCTGACCACCCTGCAGACCTTCCCCCTTTCCCCTGCAAAAAAGCAAAGAAAAGACATTAAGAATTATATATAATTGCAAAGAAAAATTTAAAAAGTAGATGATAGGCATTCAACAGTGTAGTTCATATGCTGCACATTGCTGTCTTCAGTGTACTTTCTCACGTCACCAGATATGAGCATGTAAACTTGCTCAAAGTGAAATTTGAGGCATTCACTATTATGTTCAAAAACCCAATAGAAATCATAAATGGGAGGTTAAATGAAATGGTCAAGGACCTGTGGGAGCTGCTAGAGGAAAAAGCGATATAAAGGGGCTGAGTTCTATTCAGAAGTCTAGAAAAGCAGCTGGGGCCCTCCTGAGACAGCCTCCCCCACAAGGGCTGCACCCGCAGGAACACTTCTGATGTCTGAGAAGTGCAGCTACTTGTTTCTGTGCCAGATCCAGTGAGGGTGCCAAGTCAAAGTTCTGACTTAGTAGCATCTGACCCTGGCATGTCCTGTCTTTATCATTTATATCATTGGCCACAAAATAAGAAATAACTGAGTTCCCTTCTTTGATGTCTGTGTTTCTGCTTATGACAGTGCAAGTTATCCACTTTACAGACGCACCCTGCTAAGGGAATGATGAAGGATGGAATTGAACTTCTGGGTACATAGACTTCTGTCTTCTTTACGGAGAAGGTTGCAGCTCTTCACCCAGGCATGTTCCTGCAGCGCCTCACCAAGGAAGCAGTGGAAGGCATATCTTTGTACATATAGACAGCGGCTTCACTCATGAAGGGAGAAAGGAGAAGAACAGGGGCTCTTATCCTACACCCTCAGTAGGCTGCTCAGTGAGCTACTAGAAACACCCTTGCCCCCCTTTGTAGGTGGGAAGCAGATGCTGCCGAACTGCCTTGTGCAGATCACTCTGTGGGCTGCTGTGTGAAGTCAGCGCACCCAACACTTCCCAGCTCTCAGAGGAGTGAGCTGGCAGGTACAGGCACACCCTGAATCGTGCTCTGCCTTCTGCTGTGCGGTGAGCCTGCTCCCCTGCACATGTGTACTCCCTAAACTGGCTGTGGAGACTTCGTCAGGGCTAGGGCATTGGCCGTTGGATTTCAGCCATCTCTACTGTGAGCTCCATAAACTTCTTTCCTTTGTAAAGCTAGCCTGCCCCAAATATTTTGTTACGGTATCAGAGTAGACATCTATATCTATCATCTATCTATCTATCTATCTATCTATCTATCTATCTATCTATCTATCTATCTATCTGTCATATACACACATATTATATACATGTAAGATATGCACACCTATGCTAAATGGAAAAATATAAATGCATATATCTATATGTGTGTGTGTGTATGTATATGTATAATTTTTTGCCAGTTCATGGGTTTTCTTTTTACTTTGCTAGTGATGTCTTCTCCAGTGTTGGTAGGAGTGTAGACTGGTATTTGCACTATGGAAAACAGTGTGGAGATCCCTCAAAAAGTCAAGTGGAGGTTCCATGCAGTCCAGCTATTTCCCTCCAGGGTATTTCTCCAGAACAACAGAAAACACCCTACCATAGAGATTTATGTGCACCCATGTTTACAGCAGCACAATGTGTAATCATTAAATCTTAAAAGTAATCCAATTGCCCATCAACTGAGGAATGAATAAAGAAAATATATTTTTGCACTCAGCTATAAATTTGAGGCTTTTATTGGTAAATGCATGCAACTAGAGATAATACCTTTAAGTTTAATAAAGCAGACCTACATGTGCAAGCATCATATTGTCTTCTTAGTATAAGAACTGGAAAGACCAAATAAAATCTGGGTACAGTAGACACTGCAAAAACGGAATGAACCTGTTCAACAAGAAGGAATTACTATGAGGAGGACAGGAGAGGGAGTAGGGGAAGGAGATAGATCTAATATGTAGGAAGGGAGGTTTGGATAACTGTACTGGGGATTTCTGTTGTTCTGTGAGAAGTAACAATTAATCCTTAACATTTCTGTCTTCTTTTAAAAATATTTTTCCTTTCTCTCTCTACTTAATCTTATAACTATTTTTCTTTCTTCTTCCAATTTTGTATGCATACATGTGATAATTTCAATAACTAATTTGAAGACTACACTGCAATGCACCAAATATTGTGAAATTTACTGTATTTTGTGTAGTGAAATTCTGTATAAGTTGTAATTTTTCTGTTTTAATGCTATTTTATACTGTCTTTAAAAAAAAATTTTTTTTAAAAACCTTTAAAAATGGTAGAGTTGGGGGAGTTTGGCATTATTATATCCTAGTACACCACACAACATTAATGTGTATTCTGATTTCAGCTCCAAAGGTGAGTATCAGTGACTATGGAAAGAAAATCCATTGTAAATATAGTTTGGACAGTGCAGGATATTTATGTCTATTAGTATTCAGAACTACATTTCCAGCACTACTTCCTATCCATACTTACATTTCGTTGTCAAATTGAACACTAGCTCAGCAAATTTGAATTAGCTATATCAGTTTACTCCCTACAGCTATGTATTTTTCTTTCTTTTTAGAATCACTTATTCTGCCCCACTGAATTAGGTAGAGAGAAACAAACATGCAGGTGAAATCGTATCTGATTTTGAAAATTGCATGAAAATGAAAGAGCACATTTCATGCTATTCACCTCACCTGTATACATGCTTCCAGTCCTGAAGTAATTTGCTTAGATTTTGAGCCAAGCATAGACTGAAGAGAAAACTCCTCCTCTAAGGGAACAACTCAGCTAAACACAGTGGCTGCCTTCATCGGAATTTGCAGTTTCACTAAAATTATGTTTAGTTATTTCATCAGATAAAATATTAGCTAATACATGTTTTGTGTTATATTTTTTGTGACAGAATGGGTTGTATGAAATATTTTAAACTACAAACATTTTAAAATTACAATTAGCATGATATGACCTTCCATCCAATGTTAGATCTTTACCTGAGGGTAAAGATACCCCAGTATCAGCCAATTTAGCAGCCACTGTAAACAAATTCAACTTAAAGATTTGTAGAAATGACAATGACTACTTCATAGGGATTTCTTATTTAGACATTATAAAATATCAAACATTATATTTATTTTGCAGAAATGCATCATATATAAATGCATAGCAAAAATATTTTGAGTAATCGTATTTTCAGTTTATACTTCTCGTGATTGTTAGCTTAAGATGACTTGTCTTAATTCATGGTAAGTATATTTTTGTAATTCTTTGCATATTAAGTTAATTTCATGTTAAACAATCTTTTTTACTCAAACGTATTTTATAATATATAATTGACTTTTAATATGTTGTTTTTTCATCAATTATTTTATGCCTTTCCCTTCTAAGAGCCTGAAAAAATATTTTTCCCCAATATTGTATTATAAATGTACCCAACTTCACAAAAAATTCTAAACCATGCTAAACCAATTTCTCTGTGTCACCCACAATTGAAATCATTCATCTTTCTTGTAGTAACAGCATTATTTATTTCAGTTAATTCAACCTTAGCTAACCAACATGAACAACAGTAATGCATCCGTGATAGTGAAGTTCTTATACACAAAATTCTTCTCTTAAATGAATTAGTTTCTTTTTATTTTTATTTATTTTTTACTAGGATCCTTAGCTTCATTATTTACAATTCTTACATGTAGAGTGGTAGAGACAATTTCCTCCTGCAAGCAATCATATACTTTATATCCCTTGCCCAGTTTCTCACTTCTACTCACTACACATAGTTGAAGAGCTTTGAAAAAGTGCCATGAAATTTTCATCTAGGTAGAAACTACATTTGATGAATCGCTATTTGTCTCCTTTATGAATTTCCTGATGGACTCAGATCCTTAGAATTATTATCAGTGGAAATAAGCCACTGAAAGAACAACAATAAAACATGTTTATGACTGCCATGGAGTCCCTTAAATTAATATGAAAATGTTTTAATTTTCATTTTATATATGAAAAACATTGTGAAATGAAACCGATTATGCTAGAATATATGAGAATAATGAAAACCAGATGCAAAAGTAAAATTATTTCAACATAAAATAGTTTCACACTTCATATTTCTTGTTAATTTTATGTGCAGAAATAAGTCCTGTTTTCTATCATGCTGAAACAAAATGTTAAGAGAATTGGCTTTCTTCTGTAATTTTGAATGGCAACATGAATATCTACTTACATATTGCAATATGTCTTTCCAGGGAAACCTGAGAAGCCCGTTTTTTTTTTTTTTTTTTTTTTTTTCTTTGAATGGGTCACTTAACAAACACAAGGATCTTCACAATTAATAAGTGGGATTTATGTGATGAGGGGTGGTGTCCAGCCCTTTTCTGGAGATGATCTGTAGTTACGTATTTTGAAAACACATAAGCAAAGGAGCTTCTATTTTATTGCATGGAAATGGTATAGTTTCCCCAATCTTTGCAACCAATTTGAGAAACTTAGGGATCATCATGATGTGACTACAGTTTAAACGAACAAAATAAACTTCTGGCCATAGTAAAATATTGCCCTTTGTATCCCAGTGCAATGTGTTTTTAGCCTTGTGATAGTTTAAGTTGACCTGCCGTAAGACTCTGATAGAACTACAAAAGCCATGTGTTCATGCAAAATAAGAAAGATACTTCCAAGGGGCAGGGGAAGAGAAAAAAACTAGATAAAGTCTTGTTTCATTTGCTCTTAATAAATTTAAAAATCAGTAATTTTAGGGGTCACACAGCTGTGAAACAGATGTTTAGTTTCTTGTTAACACTGCTGTAGATAGCATGAAGCAGTGGGATAAGGGTCTGGGTTGCTTTGAGAAATTTTGAAGGGCACTTTTACCCATAGTACTTAAATTCTCTTTCATCTACAGACATCTGATGGACAGCTGAAGTGGAATAAGGACTCTGCATCTGTGTTTGTTTCTGTCCCATTTGCTGCTTTAGCCTTTGTTCTGGTTGATTGATTTTATCAACTTGTCGAAGTCCCCTGGATGACTCTCCTTAAAAGAAGAGCAATCAAAAAAAAAAAAAAAAAAAAAAAAAAAAAAAAAGAGCAATCATCTCCATCTTGACTGTGCCTGACCCTGTTTCCATGTATTGATATGTACAGAACTGGCTAGGACTTTTCTTTATCCCTTCAATTGGCCCTAAGCAATGCATATTTGTCAAGCTGAGTTGCTGGTGGTAGTCTTTGAAGATGGCACGCATGTTTCCTTGACAATCAACCCCTGCTGCTCTTTAATATGATCTGGGTTGAGACAAGACAAAAAAGCCCATGCTCTGTGCTTCTGGCTAGGTTTGAGCTTCAAGATAGAAGCTATGACTTCCTGGGACTTGAAAGATTGCTCATCAGAGCTGAAGCACAGGACTGCAAAACATGAGATGCTATTTCAATTGTGTAATGCAAATTACTCTTTCTGCATACCCTTCTCTCTGCATATGGCAGAGCTAAATGCAGGCTTCCTTACCTATCCCAGTGCGTGTTATACACATACTTCTTGCCACTCTCAGGCATTCATCCTGAAGCCACTTTTCCCTTCACAAATGAATAAAAGCTGGGTTTGGTTTTGAGTAAGTGCTTTTGTTCTGGATAGCCATCTTCATGGCTGGACTTAGGACCCCTTGACTCCAAATAATTACAGATATGCTTTACTGTCTTTACTCTCACCATGGGTTGCACTGGAAGTAGGAGATTGGAACTAACTTGGAATTACAATAACTGACCTTTGGTATTACAAAGTTCTTGGACAACATCGAGGACCAGGAAGGGCTCTTATATCAACTTGAAAACTTTAAGAGCTTAAGTACACTGCTTAGCAATTCTATGCTGTAGGGTAGAGAGGACCCAGTCTAGGGTGGCTCATCACCTGGATGGAACAAGAGGGAATGAGGGAGGGCAGGTGGGCTTGTGCTCCTCAAATGAGCTCCAGGCTGTGCTTTTAGCTTGGGCATCCTCTTCTGGTAGCATGGTCCCTTTGCTTCTGCCTTGGGTCCTTCAGCCTTCCAGTGCAGACCCATCAGCCTTCTGTTGAAGTCTCATTGTCCTCCTGATAGAGACTTTCGTGGACATGGCAGTGAACTCCAGAGCTTAGACTGTATCCTTCACCCTCAAGTGTGAAGATGCCTTCTGCACACTACATCATCCAACTCTGTGGCTGACCATCATATTACAATCTTATAATTTCTTACATATTTGTATATCTCATGTTATATCTGCTTCTCTAATAATAATCTGACAGTAGAGGCTTATGTCTTCATCTGGATTCACTTAGCACATTGCTATAGGATCCAGGCCCTTAGCTGGACTCATTAGTTTTAGTGTGTGGACAGATTCCCCATATTCTGTATGATTCTCCATATTCTCTTTGTATATGATTCTTCAATGATTATCATAAATAATCTTACAATATATGTATCCTACATTGTACTGTTCCCCTGGCAAAACCCCAAATTATGACACACTTAGTCAAGTTGTCAGGGTTAATTGCACTATTCCACACTGGAGCTGGTATGTGCATTTATTTATTTATTTATTTTTACTTTTTATTTTGTCCTTACTCTTCCTTGTCTAAGACTGCAGACTCTCCAGCCTGGATTGGATAAAGGATAATGGTGGCAGCTAAACCAACAGCTGGTAGTAAAGTTGATTGCAATCACTCAGGTATTTCCATCATGAAAACAAACACGTTTCAGAACCATGCAACTGACGAACGGAAACTACTGTGCTACATCACACCTCAGCCAGCCGACAACAGTCTGTTGCTCTCTCGGTTCTGTGAGCAGCTTGCTTGGTCTTTTGAACAATGCTGCACCTTTCCAAAGGAGCCTTGATGACAAAAAGTTCTTCTCCTCCACACTAAAAGCATTGCTTCTTTCATCACTGGATACTTGCAATTATTGGTCTGGTCTTTTGTGATCCCTTGAAATCAAAAGATACCCTGTCTGATATCATCTTTGTATCTTTTTAATACTTATAAGTCATAAAACTATTTCCTTTGGCCTTTTGGCTTTGAAAACATGTTCACGTTTGGGAAATTACACTTTAAATTATATTTCCTCAACATTTTACTGTGCTAAACATTATTGTTTATTGTTTATTTTTTAATTTTATGAATTTAGGACAGAGTGTACAGATTATGTAAGGTCTTACTACATAGATCGGACTTGTAGTGATCCTCCTGTTTTCAGCCTCCCAGTCTCTGGAATTATAGGCATGTGCCATCATACCCCATCTCCATCACTGTCTTAGCGTGCCTTGGGAGTGTGGCCAGCATTGCATGCTGGGGATAGAATCCTGGTCCCTGAACCTCCCCAAGCAGGTGCTTTAGTCCACTAAACTATTTGGCCAATGGGCTTCATTATTAAGTAGACCAAGATTTTCCTATTCCTTCATCTCCCTCAACCAAAAGTGTCAGTGAGAACTATACTCCTGAATGCTTATATTTCTCATTTCTTAATGGATTTATAGGATTTTGTTTTCCTCTTTGAGTTCTATTTGCTCCCTAATTTGTAGGGATTATCCGAAGTCTCAATCAGTTTTCCCAGATCTTTTGAATTGGGAACTGTTATACTTTTGAGTCCAATCACTATCCTGTGAAGAACAATTATGTCCAGTTTAGATTTGCTAATTGTTTAAAATTTTTTAGACTTTAACAGTTGAAAAGAAATATGAAAATATCTTCTACTGATTTGAGTTGGAAAAAAGGGAAATTCTGCTACATTACCTCTTCTTGCTTACTCCTAAATACCAGCTTAATTTTATTTTATTTTTTTTCCCATACAACTAAAAGAAATCTAGTGAGACAGTTCAGCAACATAAGTGCCTGTTTGGCATACATAAGGTCCTGAGTTTGATCCTTGATATCACACACACACACACACACACACACACACACACACACACACACACACAATTCTGTCCACCTTGACCAACAAGCCAATTGAAACTGAGCCTTTAGGAATCTTTAGTTTTTATAATGTGATTATAAAGTCCTAAGATTGAATTTTGTTAAAGATGCAGCTTGTACATTCAAATCTATTCAAAAGGACATTCATTTTTATGTATTTAGTACAGGGTGTGCAAGGTCTCACTACATAGATTAGACTCACAGTGATTCAGAAATGATCTCACCCTGCCCCCTCTGGCCAGTACAGCCATCCTGAGGGCAGAGCTGTTGCAGAGAAAGGTCCCCTGTGCCTGCCTAAGCTTGCCCAAGCAGGCATTTTAAGCAGCTGAGCTATCTTGCTGGCCCAGGAGGACATTCTGAAGGCTACCTTTTCATGTAATCATCTTTTTACTGGATGGGGATTCTCAGGGAAGTTGTTTCCAAATTGTTGCTAACTCAAAACTTGAGTATCAGCAATGAGATTTATTGAAAACAAAGGCTGCTCCTCAGGGTAGTAGCAGTCCAGATGAAAGATGCAATGACACAAATTGGTGCAGACATTGAATCGTTCAAGCCCTTGGATTATGGGAGGAGATTCAGCCTGAGATCTGCAGTAGACCTAGCCCAGCTGGTTTCCTGATTCGTTCAGGTGGAGCAATGTAAAATTGCAGTGCACATGAGGCTGAATGCTTTATAGGGTCATGAATGCTTGGTGTTATGTGTTTCCAGGTATTGCTAAGGGGCACATTGAAAATTCTTCATTGTTTCGGTAATATTTTGGTAGTTTTCTTCCTCTGTCTTGTTTTTTTCAGTTCTTGCTTTGCACATGTCTGTTGTTTAATCATCCTTGCTGTGTACCCCACCTTAGTTTTGTTTTCCAAACTAAAGTGATCAAATATTATTCAATAGTGAACAGAATTTATTTCTAAAATGTTTTACAAATAAATTCATAAAACATTTTACAAATAAATTCTGATAACAAACCAGCATGAACTTCTAAATGACTCAGTCTAACCCACAATCGAATATTAGTGAGATGTGATATACCAATAATATCATTTCATGTAGAGAGAGATTTTGCTACTGAATCAAAGAAAATGAAGAAATCAATAAAATAACTCAATCTAAAAATGTGAAAAAGATAAAAATTAATTATGTAACATCTCGCACTTAAATGATTGGAGCAAAAGGAGTGTATCTATATAAAGAAACATCAATCTTGTAAAATGCATTCCTATCAATTAAACTCATCTGTGTGTAGCCATTAGAGAAATTGCCATTATGCTTTCTTTCATTCTTGAGGCAGCTTTTCAAGTCTTCTTTAAAATTTACATTTAGAAGCCCTCGTATTAGCGGAGTACGACTTCGCACATGGGGTGGGAGATGCAGAAGTGATGCTCGTATCACGTAGAGGCGATCAACGCGTCTCTGGCCAGCAATCAGCACCAAGCGCGCTGCTGCGGGTCCTCGTTCCCCCCATAGCCACTCATCCTTCTACACGCCCTGGTGCAAGCAAGATGGGTGATCTTTGTGCACTCCTTTGTCAGACTTCCTTTCCTCTTTCATTTCCTTTAGGGTTCATCCCAGGGGAGGACTGTTCCCTCCTCCCCGTGACCTCCCCAGAGCCAGGAAGTCCTTGAGCATGTCTAGCGCTTTGTCCTTCTCCTTGTCCTCAGAGCAGAGCGATGTGGTCACTCCTCAGTTCACTGATCACTGAGTAACCTTCTTTCCTTCTTGTCCCTTGACCATGGCCAATCTCTGCTGTCTCCGTCTACCTTTTGCTGAAATCCTGTAAGAAACACAGTAGTGAGTTTACCGTGGCACTGACATGCACAAACGCTAGATTCCAACTTCTGGGAATGACTGGACATCTGGACTACTCTATAGGGAAGACAATATCCCCGGCCCAACAAGTGCAGTATCCAGTGGTATTCTATAAGATGTTTTTACAAATGATCCAAAACAATTTTATGAGCATGGAAACTGGATTCCTACAAACTCAAATAATTGGATTGATTTTAAAACAAATCATAATTGTTCTTTTGTGGTAAATTTTATGTTGTAATTTTCTTTTTCATTTTTTAAAGAATACAAAATAGCGATAAAAAACAGGATTAGAAACAGCACAAAATTTCACTAAAAAAGTAATAGAAACTCAACAATGGTTGCTGTATTGCATGAAATTATCTTCAAATTAGTTGTTTAAGTTACCAGATAAAAACATGCAAGAGTGGTTCAAAGAAAAAAACAAAGAATAAGAAAAATGTTGTAAGAAATTCAAAAGAAAAAGAAAAGAAAGTAAGCATTACCTGCTCTTTTCAAAATACCAGCAGAAATCACCAGTACAATTATCCATATTATTAGCCATATACACATAAATATATATTTTTCCAACCTTTCATTTGTGCTTTTCCTCATACCAGTTTTTCCTTCCCTTAGATCAAACATTTTTCCCTTTCAGAGTATCTAGTGTACCTTTCAGATTTTAATTAATTTTTCAGGTTCTTACCCTAGTGAGATAATATGATGTTTGTACATGTGGTTCTGATTTATTTCACTTACCAATACAGTTTCTAGCTGGACACACTTATCTACAAAAGTTTCAAATGCATCTTTTTATAGCTAAAAATATTCCATTGTGTAAAAATACCATTTCTTTTTTATCCGTTCCTTGGTTTATGGACATTTGGGTTGTTTCCAAGATTTAACTATGACAAATTGCATTGCTATAAACTTGGGTTCACATATATCACTGTGCTATGGTGATTTCAGGTCTTTAGGAAAAATACCTGAGGGGAATAGCTGGCCTGAATGAGACCTCCAATCCTAGCTTTCTGAAGAATCTTCATACTGATTTCCATAAAAACTGTACCAGCCTTCATGTTCACCTACAGTGGAGAAGTGTTTCTCTTTCTCTACAGTCTCTTCAGCATTTCTTATTGATTAACTTTTTGCTGGTATAAGATGACATCTCAGCATTGTTTTAATTTGCATCTCTTGAATGAACTTTGCTGCTGAACATTTTTTCCTACCCTTATTTGCCAAATTTGTCTCTTTATTTTTAAAGCATATATTCATCTCAGATGCCCATTTTTGAATTGGGCCTTTGAAATTTGGCAGCCTGTTTTTTTTTAGTTCTTTCTGTGTTTTAGATCATCTTTCTCCAAGACTCTAGACATGATGACTATTTCCTATTTTTCCTTGATCCTATTAGAGAGTTGCCTTCTTTCTGCACATTGAAGACCCATCCCCTGAATTCCTGGTGGTGGATTTCTTCATATGAAATTCTTAGCTTACGTGTTACTATCTCAGAAGACTCTGTCTAATGCCTTCCTAAAGTTAACTCTGTGTTTCTTCCCATCACCTGATGTCATACACTCTAAGTTAACTGGCTTATTTTGATGCACTTAACATTTCTCTTTGCTCCTCTTAGACAGAGTGCTCTTTCTGTCCTTTGTCATTAAAGCCATGCAGCTGAGAATAAATCCTGACTCTCTGATAGTGACCTATTGCAACCACTATATTGCAATAGTGAATTTTCAATCATTGCAAATAACTATGCCTTGGCTGGGTTAATTTCCTTGTAGTAACCCAGTACTTACCTGTAAAATCTTGTCCTATTCTCTCAATACCTTTAGAGGCTTGTCTTAATCATTTCTTTAAAAGGTTTACAAAAGAGGCAACAGCTTCTGTCTCCTCTGACAGAGGTTCTTCACTTTGCAATTGAATTGGTAGTCAATACTGAATTTAAGTGTTGTTCTTTCCTGCTTGCTGAGATTAAATGTGTAGGGCTGTGGGTCATAAAGGAATAAACAAAAACCACTTGTGTTATGATACTGTAATCCTTAGAGTGGTTTCAGATTTCTTCTAAACACAAAAGAGTCATTATTTTCAAGGATACATCAATATATTTAGGAAAATTTTTCATATTTCCCTTCACTAAAATTAATACATAGACTCTTGCTTCACTTACCTTGACTGTAAACAAAATGTAATGTACAAGAATAAATATGCAGAATGTTAATACAGTTCAGTAAATATTTTATTTAAAAATACAGATAGAATGTTAAAAGTACAAATAGAATGTTACAATATTTAAGTAAAACATACTCTAGTGTGATAGATTCTAATACTGGAAATGACTCACTAAAAAGAGTTTGAGGTCAGGAAAAGATCAAAACTTACTCAATTTATGTAACAGAGATAACTGTGATATTTTTAAAAAATTCAATCAAAACAGAGAGACGGATTATCAGAGAACAAAGTACATTTTTATAGAGTAAATAGAAAGTGAAATAAAAATTAATATATATAATAGAAACAAATAGATTAGTGGCTCCTTTTCTTTTCTACTCATGGACTACATTTTTTTTGTGTCTTAGTATAGGGTCTTACTATGTAGATCAGACTCATAGTGATCTGCCTGTGTTCAGCCTCCCAAGAGCAGGGATTACAGGTGAGCACCGCCGTGCCCAGTCCCACTCAGTGTTTCAGTGAGCCAGGGGTAGTGCTGCCGCATCATAACCCCAGCCACTGTACCTGCCTAAGCAAGCACTGTAATCCACTGAGCTATTTGGCCAGCTCTGACAATAACTTCTTTTTTTCTTTTTTTTTTTTTTGTCTTTTTTGAGACAGGGTCTCATTATGCAGTTCAGGCTGGCCTTAAGCTCACTTTGTAGCTCAGGCTGGTCTCGAACTCACAACAATCCTCCTGCCTCAGCCTCCCGAGTGCTGGGATTACAGGCCTGCGCCACCACGCCCGGCTTGACAATAACTTCTTAAAAGTAATTTTCCTCATCCATTAATCAAAATCATTGTGTTTCTACAACATACTAGAGAGCTAGCTATACAACAAGTAAAATTCAATTTTGCCTTTTTGAGTCTAAATTCTTGATATAGATGGTAGAAAAGGCTGCATGTAGTAGGCTATATGGACTGTTGTAGAATATATTAAAAAATAAAGTCTTTTAAGAAATATAAAGTGTTATGCAAAGATTGATATTTTAAATTCAGTGCTACAGACAGAGACTTTTAATTGAAGGCACATCTGAGTCAAAATGTGAAAGGATCAGATAGAACTGAAAAGTTAAAGAAAAGAGGAAAGTCATTTAAAGAAAGAAAAAAGATAAGAGATTTTAAAATTTACCGGAAAACACACTGCAATTGGGGTACCAATAAGGAAAGAAACATGGGCCTATCACAACCAGTGAAAGAAGTCCACCTGAGACAGATTAGGATGAACCACTGAGCAAAGAATGACACGGCCACACTTGAATTCCCAAATTCCCAGTGTTCTGAGAGTACACTGAAAGAAAGATAATTTCAAAGAAAATTGAGGAAGGACCTGTGAGACAGCTCATCAGACTATCTTGCCAAGCTTAGGCAAGAACAGGGACCAATGCTATGAATAACTACTACAAAGACAACAATATGCAATGTATTAATTATTGTAACTGTCCTACTAAACATTTTTTGAAGCTATCTCATCACTACTTCTTTCTCAATAACATTATTTTTGAAGAAGAAAAAGAAACAGAAATCATAAAAAAAAGAACAGGGACCAAATTTTGGGCCCTAGTACCATATGCCACACCAGCCCTGCCCCCAAGGTGGACTAAGCCAGCCACAAAAAAATGAAAATAAAAAGCAAAAAAAAAAAAAAAAAAAAAAAAAAAAAAAAAAAAAAAAAAAAAAAAAAAAAAAAAAAAAAAAAAAAAAAAAAAAAAAAAAAAAAAAAAAAAAAAGAGCTTGCTGCAATAAACTGGACAAAAAAAAAAAGTGAAGAGGCATGGCCCATGGTGATGAACAATGATTGTTTTAAAGAATTATTTTGTCTTGAATATATTCTGAAAATGAGGGTAATGTAACTAGCTAAAAAAAATGGATAGAGTTGCAGAGTAAGAGAGATGAAGTGGTAATTACAGAGCATATGGTTTGAAAGCTAAAAAGGTCAATTAGCCTTTAGGAAAGTGAAACAGACAAGAGGAAAAAGCGTTGAGAAAAGCAAATCAGCAGTTTCCTTTCCACCCTGCTAGCTGGGATGTCTCCACCTACTAGATATCTGTATCTAGAAGGCAGAAATGGAAAATGCAGAGATCTACCTTATTTCCCTGAAAACAGTACAACTGGAAAGTAAGCCCTAGCATGAATTTTCAGGATGCTCTGATATAAGCCCTAATGGAAAATGAGCCCTACCTAATAAAATCATTGGTCCGAAGGTCACATTTAATATTTAGTAGTATGACCTACTATATGTTCAATTATAAAAAGCCTACTTATATATAATTAAATACAAAGAAAAGGTATTATTGATACTAATACTTAAATGATAATATGTATTTGAATTATTTGTAAATACTCAACTGTGTGCCTTTGGAAGAGAGGTAAACACCTAGATACATGGATGAACTTGAGGTTTCTTGTTAAATAGGTCATCAGCGCGCCAATGCAATGCCACCGTTACATGCACACACAAGGAACAGACGCGGTAGTGCCTAATACGAATCCTAGCGATCCAGTACGTTGTGTGTTAGACAAACCCGACGCACTTCTTCAGGGGTGTAAAACAAAGGCACAGTTTCTGGATTTTGCTGTCTGTAATTATTCGCCACTTTTCTTCGGACCGTCATCTTCACGGACACCATTTGTATTTTCCACTCCTATCTCATTTGCATTCGATTGATTGATTGATCTGACGGAAACTTCTAGATGCCAGCTTGCCAAAGATTGGGACTCCAGTGAAGAAGCCAGGGGATTAAATCAGCGACAGTCGCGTTGCCAGTGAACTCTGAGCAGCCGACGTGGAGCACTGCTCACGTAAGGAGAGCCCCGCCGCTGGGCGGAGAAAAGAAGGCCAGAGGTTGCATCGCAAATGGAGTCTAAAATATTCAAGATGGAATGTGGGATCTGAGGAATTATGACGATGTTCCAGAAATGACAGAACTGTGTTTGAATAAATGTATGTTTTTACACATTTATAAGTGTAGATTACTGTACATCAAAAAGGAAGACAACACTACATCATTTGGAACAAAAAATCAATATAACGCTTGATCTTATTTTGGGGAAAAAACTATAACTTGAGAGTCATCCACATACAAAATGACATTTAAAACCTTATGTTAGCTGGGCTTGGTGACAGACGGCTAACCTCACCCAGCATTTGGGGAGATTCAGGCAGGAGAAATTCAAGTGTGAGTTTCACCGAGGCAGTTCAGTGAGAGAATTATTACGGCTCTATAGGTAAATTTGCCAGTTCCTCAGGATGAATGTGATTTGTCATGAATCTCAGGTATATTGATAAAAGTAGATAATTTTATCTATGAATAAGGACAAATGCAGAAATTTGAGATGAATAAATATTCTACAACTTTCGTAAGGAACAAAAAATCTAAATATGGTCATGGGAAATAAAGATGTTAAATCTATTGTCAGACAGAAATCACAGTTTGGTAGCAAGCACAGTATGCAGTATTCTCACTTTGTATATCTAGTGTTCATTTCTGTTTGCATAAATACACAGGTGAGACAAATATGAAGCACTGGATAGTCTTGAAATTAATACTTATGAGAGAAACTTTTATGAGAGGATAAATTCATATTATCACACAAATATAAATGCATTAAAAGCAGCATAAACTTTGGCAAGCGTAGGCAAGCGTGCAGGGAGCGCGGTTCTATTCCCAGCACCACATGCGGTGCCAGCCCCTCCATGGACTGAGCCTGCACGCACACACACACACACACACACACACACACACACACACACACACACACACACACACAAAGTAGCATATGCTTCAAAAGAGTTGTACTCCTGAATAGGTGATATTCTTGAACTAAAAAGTGATATTCTGTGTAAATTTTCTATCATTTGAATTTGTATCTTTGCCAGAAATGAAAATACTAAGGAAAATATAAATATTACATCATGGTAACAAGCTTATATAAATGCAACTTTATTTATTTATTTATTTTTTGGGATAGGTTCTTGCTACACAGCTCAGATTTCTAGTGGTCATCCTATCTTAGCCTCCCCAGTGCTGAGATTACAGGTGTGCACCAGTTTTGGGGCTGGCGGTTCAGTGCCAGCACGTCACGTGGTACCTGGGATTGAACCCTGGTCATTCTGCTTGCCAGGCAGGCACTTAGACCACTGAACTATCTTCCCTTCCCATAAATACAACTTTATTGCCTAAAATGGCATGAGATTTCCTGAAATTTTCTCAGGTTAGAAAATTTCCAATACTCAAATTTACTTCAGTGTAGCATTTCACACAATGCTTGTTTTCTTTGATTCTCTCCCAAAGCAAAAAATAAATAATAGTTTACATGACTTCCAAAAATCACGGTGACTTAGCTGGCCAAATTGGGAAGTAATTAATTGATATACTTGAATTAGGTCACATAAATACAGTCAGTAGAGTAGGGAGCAGTTCAACATATTCCCCAAATTACCTTTTATTTAAAAAATATGTTAACATGTTTGCTAATTCGATTTAATAACACCACTATTTTTCTTATTTCATTGAAGGCAACATTTTGTGCTATTATTTGTTTACTTTGTATAGGAGAGAAGCTATTTTTGTCTATGTCTTACACTTTGAGTAACTTCTCTGAAGAAATGATATACAATCTATTCACTGCTGTTATTCTCTCATTTTGTTATGAAATATTGTTTTAAATATTCAAAAACTACAGTAAGTCAGTAGTATTGAAAATGATGTCATGCTATTCCTGGAAAAATTATCTCCCAAATTAGAAAAAAAAAAAAAAAAAAGGAAACAAAAACACCTACTAACGATAAGGTTTGTCTTTAAACTACACAAAGAAAAAGTTTATGAGCCAGCCAGAGAGCTCAGCGGATGAAAGTGCTTGCTTAAGCAGGTGCAGCGACTGGGGTTCAATACTAAGCCTGCTGTGCTGGACCCACTCCTCAGGCAGTGATTGAGACTGGGCATGGGGGCACGAACCTGTAAATCCAGTGCTTGGGAGGCTGAAAACAGGAAGATCACTACAGATCCGATCTGTGTGGTGAGATCCTGTAGACTGTGTGCTAAATAAATACAAAAAAAAAAAAGATATATAGTGCCATTTCTATAATGCTTTCAACTTCCTTTTATAAGTCCTATGGACATATTCATTATTTTTTTCATTCACAATAAGAATCAGAAAGAGAAAAAGTAGGAAACACAAATGAGAAATGAAAGAAGGAGCTTTTTATGTAGCTCAGCATGAGTGTCCTTATCAAAATAAAATGAGTAAGAATCTGAGACCCTGAATCCAAGTTACAACATTTCTGGCATTGTCTATGGTCTCCATATAACCATAAAATACCCGGGTTCTTTTGGTTTATTCTTCGATAATTAGAAAGGATGAAAAGATTAGTTTTCATCAGTAGAGAGGCTATGGAGGACACAAAGAATGGTCAAATTCTTTTACTTCACAGTTTCAAGTTACCAAAAATGTATTAATCTATGTCATAATGGCACTATCAGAAATCTGTTCGTGACAATTGGAAATAAGAAACTAATCACTTGGAGTAAACTATAAAATGCTATTAATGATATTCTCATAATATCAGGAGAATATTTCCATGTGGAACATGCCACTCGGGAGAGCTGGTAGCTATTGTGTTTAGCTAAATATTTGCCATTATGATATTGATATCAACAAAGCAGAAAGTCTCTGGTGATTTACATTGAAGTATAACTTTTATTATTCATCATTCATTATTGTAGCATGTAACATATTTTTAAAAGTATTTTATTTCACCACTACAGTCGTCATCAGTTATGTGTCATTGAGTATTTTTCATTTAAGTAAATGTTGCTAAATAATATAAGTGTTTCTAAGCATTTGTAAAACTACATTCATAGAAAAAAAAGTTAAACTCAAATTTTGCAGATATTTTGCTTTCATGTTGAGAAGTATAAATCATCATTTTTAGCTTTAGTTTTGTATTAAATGTGGACTACTTTCTACATGTGAAACACTTAACAGATCACGTAATTAATGAACAATATGCTAATTCAGTGTTCTTACCTTAAAATATCCAAAACATTAAAATACTGGCATAGGTTCTATGGCCTATAATTTGTCTGATTTTAGAAATTTCATGTCAGCCATTAATCTGCATGTAATCTGAGTCTCCAATTGAAGAGCTTTTGCCCCTTTCGAATAAACTTTATCTTATTAACATTTTATCACTGCAGCATGAATAATCCTGGCAAACTCTAGACACCAACACTGACATGATTAAATCATATATTTATTAAGCACCTACTAATTGAATATCTACTAAATGCAAGGCAAAGATAATTGGTATTGGATAGAAGATATGAAATTAATTCAATTATGCATTGCCTACCAAGTTTGTACTTCTCCAGAGTGTGATTATATCCCACAATAGCACTGGGGAATCTTAACAGTTTCATAGGAACTTGGTGTCATTTTTAAACATCTGCTTAGTGATAGATCTCTGTCAGAGGATACTTACCACACTGGAATAATTAATGCTTTGCATAACCTATCTCCATGGGTGCTTCCATCCAAAGTCTATTTTTGCCCTAATTCTTTTCCCATCCCCTCAATTTTGAGTAGAAAAGTAATGCATTTTTTTTTTTCTTTCACATTTGTTTTTCCGGTTGGCATGCTCCTAGCACCAGAATCAGCAACATGAAAGGATTAATAAAGGCAATCTTTCTCCATAGAAATGAGGAGAGCCTGAGTTGTGTTAATTTGTCAAAGGTGTCACAGTTCCTCAGCCAGAGTCAGAGGTCATTTGAAAAAGATGATTCCACCAGGATCAGGGGCAGGTGCGGGAGGACACATAAATGTCCAAGTCTTCTCTCCGGAATTTTTTCCACTCCTGTTTAAGACATGAAGTAACTAGGAATGAGACTTCTGATTAGCTAAAATAACTCAGCCATTTGACAAATACTAATATTTGTATGAGTTATTAATTTTAATGGTGAAATGTATGTCATGTGTGAAAAAGAAAAATCACAATGCGGATTTCCATCACTTTATTTTTTAACAAGTTTATATGATGAACATTATTATATTTTCTTCTACTGTGTGTAAAAATACAAAACTATAATATTTTCCCTCATGGAAGGTGTAATCTGGAAACAGTCATTTTGGTCATGAAATACACAAATTTTATTATAGACAGAATCAGCTGTATGAATATATAATATATGAATTAAGACGTGATGTATGAAGTCAGACATATGGCATGCAACATAGCACGTGGCATATGACATGCAATATATGATGCATAATATATCGGGCATACATCATTTTGTAGATGCCGATTCAAAATTAAAAAAAAAAAATCAGGGTAGGCCAGATAGCTCATCAGATTAAACCACCTGCTTAAGCAGAGGATGGGGGCGGTTCCATCCCTTTGCAGACCCCAGGGCACGCTGAGACAGTGACTGATACAGGACGTGGTGATGCACACCTGTAATCCCAGCGCTTGGGAGGCTGCAAACAGCTGGGTCACTAGGAAACCAGTCTGCATAGTGAGACCCTGTAGATCCTGTGCTAAACAAAAATAAATAAATAAATAAATAAATGTTTTTTTAAAAATGGCTACATGCATGTCAAGTAAATATTGTTGCTCTATGGTATTAACTCCAGTAAGCGAATACCAATTGTTAGACGTTACTTGGCTGCTTAGCAAACAATCCATTAGTTAATGCAAAGCAGAGTCTCATGGCCTTATCCCTACAATATTTTCAATATTCATTAAATAAAGAGCACTGAAACTAATCTTATGCTTTACAATTGCACTCAAGGATTTGACTAGTGGTTTTAGAACAAAAAATATTTATACACTGATGTACTGTCTACAAATTTTTATCATATGTTGAAACCACTGCTTTACACTTGATTTACTTTATTGCAATGAGTTATTTTAACTATATTTTCTTGGTGAAATATTAACACAAATAGAATAATGAGTGCTGCAGATACAATTGGTTTACTAAAGTATTTTAACATGGATCTAAAATAGGTATTGGGGAGATATCTCTGCGGTCTAAGCATCTTCCTGGCAAGCACAAGGACCCGGTTCATGCCACGTGGTGTGCCAGTGTGCCAGCCACTGAAAGCAGGTGTGGTGGTGCATTCCTGTAGTCCCAGCACTGGAGATGCTGACACGGAAGGATCAGGAGGACCATCAGTCTGAGCAGGGCATTGAGACCCTGTACCAATTAAATAAATAAAGTTTTAAAAATAAAATGTGGGGTATTAAAACTCTCAAATAATGAAGGACAAATTCATAAAGTTTGCAACCTTTGTTTTGTTTTCACAGACTTTCTTGCAATGTCGAAGTTCCTTCTAGTTTTATTTTTTTTTGTTTGTTTGCTCACTTTTGTGAACTTCCAACAGATGACTGTTACAGAAATACCTCACAGTCAATTTAATCTTCATACAACGATTAACGTGGTCTAGTCCTTTTTGTGTCTTTGTTTTTAATTCTCAGGCTAAACTTTCCTACAAAGCATTTACCTTGCCTTCTAAATCTTCTCCACATTCCAGAGCACAACTTCACATGCGATAAGTTGTCTCTTGCTGTCTCTCTCCCAGCCACCAGTGCAGCTCAAGCCTGACCCTCCCGAAATCTCTTCCTAACATCCACACCACGTACAGAGTTGAATCAACATGAACTTCAACCATGTTCATCTTGAACACCGTCTTTAATCCCTTCCCATCACATATGCTTGCTCTTACTTCAGCTTCATGCTATAATCATTTCCTGACCTAATACAGTTGTCCAGCTCGGTACTTCTCCCCATTTCTCAGCATCTCACAGTCTACCAGGAATCACATACAAAATCAGATAACACATTACTGTAAACTGAAAAAATCTATCGCCATATTTAAATGCAAACATAAACTACAATAATTAAAAATAAAAAGAATTACTCTCTTGTTACCCCAGCATGTATAAACCTGGGACACAAAGGTCACGCATTTGAGATGAATCTGTGGCAGGAGTTCAGGGCCACTCTGAGCTAGCACTGAGACTCAGTCTCAAAAAAATAGAGAAATAAATAATAAAAATTTTAATAGCTTCTCCTGGGAAAGAAGCTAATACTGTTTGCAATCTTTTTTTAAGGTTTCTGTATCTGAACTCTTTCAAATACAGAGTTGTTTCAGGTCCAGAGACCTTCAAATATTCATCTAGCCTAACCTTTAGTAGTGTTGTTTTCTTACTCATTATATATACTGAATCAGAATATCTTCAACTATAATTATCATTCATATGGAATGGCAGAAAGTGTTTGACAGTTTTGTCAGGCAATTTAAATGCTGGACTGAATGTGGACTCAAAAATTATGAAGTTATTTTTCAGTTGTCAAGGAAAAGTTACATTGCATTGCTTCCTGGAAATTAATTTGCTGGAATCACAAAATTCATATTCCCAGAAAGGCATGCATGATAACTTCACAATAGCAGAAAATGGTGCTTCCAGTTCTTATAACTGATGTAAAGTCACTTAAATTAAATGGAATTAATATGTCTTAGTTAATGAAGCACCATGTTTCAATAAAATACCATCGATAACTCTGTAATAATAAATTCAGGGCAAATATCTAAATAAACGGTGACTAGAAAAGACAAGAAAGAAACAAAAAATCTGAGTTAAACGAAGGGCATTCAACAAACCAGAGTCTCTTAACATAATTATGAAACAAAAATCCTGATGGTGTGTTAGACTCAGAGTTTCTCATTTAGAGATACCAAACTCTTTATTCTGTGGTTTAAAATAATATGTTATAAGATGTGAATCAAGCTTTTCAAGGAATAAACTTTTCTTTCTAGTTACCAAAAAATATATTCAGTGTGCAGCAGATGCTTGGTTGTATTTAATTCTAGAAAACTAATATGCTTTCATTGTGGCAGTTTAGTAAATCCATCAATTATCTAAAATCTATAAAAAATACTTACTTTGCTTTATGAATAATTATTCTAAATTCCCCACATGCCGTTTTACCTGTTTCCTCTACAAACCATATGATACCTTAGTGCCAACTTTTCAGGACTATATGCTCTGTCACTGGTTTGCGCTGCCCCCAAAATGTAGAAATATCACCCTTAAATTCATGGCATCTCTCCCCAAGCGAATATATGCTGAACAATTAAAATATGCACTACGTGTCACTGAAATATTTTTCTTGTGTTCACTGCATTTAAATTTCCTCTTTATCGGCATCATTAACATCATACCACATAGTGATATAACCAGCAACACATAAAAGAAGATCTACTCACTATCAAGCACAGTCAAAAGTCTTGAGAGTCACCTACCACCAATTAACAACTAGCTTCAGCAAAGCATAACACGTATTACACTTGTGTGCAGTGTCTATTTCCAAAGAATGACCTTCCCTAACATGCTCATAGTTCTTTTTCTATGAAGAACCATTCTAAATAATCTTCCCTAATCAGTTCTCCTTTAAAATAACCAGAGTTAAAACTGTTTATGTCTGAGGGACACACACACACACACACACACACACACACACACAGAGCCACATGCACAATTTACATGGAGATCAAATTTCGTTAAGTTCATCTGTGATCACGAAATACCTCATATTTCCTCCTGTACGTATGTCTTGAACACTATGCAGCATTAGTTATTATAATCCAGGTAAATGTTTCACTAAGACCATTCTCTTTAATAGTTTTCATTGTGTTTTTTTGTTCTCTAGGGAAAAAAATTTGAGTTTCATAATTGGAATGTTCACAACCTGTTGTTTTTATAAGTCAAATAGTGTAAATAAATTTTCAGAAACAAACACAAGGATAATGGAAGCTGTGGAAGTTTCTAAAGTGAAGAATTCAAAAACTGTTGAAAGAAATTAAATCTTCAGTGAGTCAAGTAAGTAAACTAGAAAACTTACAGAATATTGTGTTAGGTATGGGGTATCATTTCTTACCTAATAAATGTGTAGATTTAATGAAAGAAAAGAACATTGATGAATAGGATTAGAGGACAGAAAATTAATTTAATTGATTTAAAAATTAATATGGGAATACAAACTAAGAAAACAATGTACCTTAATATCTGTTATGGTTTGTGTGCATTTGTATCCCCAGTCCTCATGAGGCAGGCAACTACAGTTTGTGGTTAATTCCTGATTCAGTGCTGGGATTATGGGTATGAATATTGACAGGATTATGAATGTAAATGCTGCTGGGATTATGGGAGTGAGTGCTACACCCAGCCCAGGGCAGACAGCCTGAGCGCACCCTAAGGGACACAGACTTGCTCTCTGCAGCCACTGTGGCTGCCCCTTGTCCATTTTGCTCTTGCTCTGCGCTGCCGCAGTGAGCTGCTGCCCTCTGCCCTGTGCCCCTCTGCCTTGAAGCCCGCTGAGTATGGACTGAGACCTCCAGAAACTGCGAGCTAAATAAGCCTGTCCTTCCTTCACTTTGGCTGCCAGGTATTTGTGCCAGCAATAAGAGAAGAGTAATTAGGTTTTATATAAGAGGCGAACAAGAGAGAATATATTGATTTTATGGAGAGAAAAATAATAAGTGATGAAGACAGACAAAAGGAACATGATAAGAGAATGAAGCTGAAATGCACAGTGCTACCAACTTATTTTAAAACTCACATGAAATACAGCAGTATAAAGAACAGAGAACTGACAGAAAAAATAAAATAATGATGAGTGTAAAAACTAGAGGGTCCGAAAGTAGAAACAGTAATATCATCATGAATTATTTTATGAAGGCTCCAAAGGAATTCATTGAGAAAATTCTTTTCAATAAAGAATTCGGAGTAATGATGAATACATAGAGGGTCTGAGCTTCAACATTTGCATAAAACAGAAAAAATAAACTTAAGTACTACAGAGACATAAAACTACACGTGAATTCCCGATTAAACAAAGATTTCTGAGCCAATGACTTAGCTCAGTGGACTAAGGTGCTTGCTCCGGCAAATGTAGGCAAGTGCAGGGCCCAGGGTTCGATTCCCGGAACCACATGCCATGACTCCAGGGCAGGCAGAGCTGGACAGAGTCCCAGCTTAGTGGCACACACCTGTGATCCCAGTGCTGGGGACTCTGAAAGCAGGAGGATCACTATGAGTCCAAGCTGTGTAGTGAGACCCTGCAACAACCAAATACACAAAAAAAGGATTTTTAGGTAGAATAATAGCACTAAGCATAAAAATAGTGAATATCTCCAGGGAAAAGTAATAAAATAAACAGGCATCATTAGAGAATTAAGTAAAAAATAAACAGGCATCATTAGAGAATTAAGCACTGTACAATATCATTATCTGGCTCAGAGATGAATGGTTAAGGTAAAATCACCTGAATGGATAGTAAAAAAAATAAAGTTTGGTGAAAAAGAAACTTATTTCTCTGAAAGGCTTATAAAGTTATGTAATTACATTGCAAAGTTATCAGACAGTTCATTATTATTATTATTATCATCATTATTATTTGCAGAACCAGGGATTGAACTCAGGCCCTTGTGCTTGCCACAGAAGTGCTTATTCTACTGAGTCATCTCCTTAGTCCCTAGGCAGTTCATTATAACACTAAGTATATATTTATTTTGCTACTTTTAATCTTAAATGCTTTTCCAACTACATGTGAATTCCTGAGAAATTACATAAGAATGTTTATATTAGTCTTAATTACTTTTTGGCAGAATCAGGGATTGAACTCAGGCCCTTGTGCTCACCAGGGAAGGGCTTATTCCACTGAGCCATCTTCCTAGCCCTCGGTCTTCATTTATGATTCACAAAACCTCAAATTTCCCAGCCATACTCTGGTATACAAAGTACTAACTACAGAGACTCACAAAAATAACGTTGAACAAAAAAAAGACAAAAGTATAGAATTGCTTGGTTTATATGAAATCTGACACTCATATGGAGTTCAAGAACAGACAAAAACTAATTAGAAATAATGTAATTATTTTCTCTTACAGGTAAATACATAAGAGGAGAGTAAAATTCTTAAAGTTGATGGAAATGTTGATGGAAATGTTGGTATCTTGATTGCATGACTGTGTACAAATATTAAAGCTAATCTAATTACACACTTAAATTGTGTTCATTACATAAATTTGCCCTGTATTAGATAAAAATATAACAAGAATTAATTACAAACGAGTCATACATCAATGCATCCAATATAGCCTATACCTTCTGTATACATCACAAATTCAATTGCACTTTGATTCTTTACGTAGTGCATCTTTTTCCTCGGTAACTAAATCCCATCGTATCCCGTCATTAGAATCCTCCGTGTTTTTACTAGAAAGAAATCCAGTATGAAAATTAGTATTTTTTTCTTTTTTTAATGTATTTGGTATAGGATCTCACTATGCAGCTTGGACTCATAGTGATCGTCCTGTGTTCAGCCTCCCCAGCACTGAGATTGCAGGCATGGGCCACCACACCCAGACTTGGTGGCCAGCTCAGTGGGCCCCACAGGTAGGGTTGGTCTGGCCCTGGTGCCTGTGATGGAACCATGGTCCCTGTACTTGCCTAAGCAGGTACTTAGTCCACTGAGGCATCTCGCCAGCATGAAAATTAGTAATCCTTATATTCATTTATTATTTTTATAGATTACAAAATAGTGATAGAAGGAAAACAGCATTATAAGTGACATATGATTTCACTAATCAAAGTAATAGCAATTCAACAACGGTTGTATTACATGACGCTACCTTCAAATTGGTTGTTCAGGTTATGAGATATGAACATGGAGGTTCCATTCAAGCCAGCTATTACCCTCCTAAGTATTTTTCCAAAGGAACTGAAATCATCATACCACAGCATTTTGTGTTACCCGTGCTTGTAACAGCAAAATTTGTCATAATTAAATCTAGGAAACAACCCAATTGACATCAACTGAGAAATGGCTAAAAAAGATATAGTATTTTTACACAATGGAAAATTAGTAATTCTTATTTGTAGTGTTAGAAATCTAATCTAAGACCTAATACATCCAGGCAATTTTGGTATCAATGAGCTATAGCTCTCATTCAGTAATAGTGTTGAGTGAATGTTAAATAAATAGGTGTTTTATACTCATGATGTTGCATGCATATGTGCGTAACTTCTATATATTCTGTTTTGAGTCACTCTTCGTCTTAGAATATATTTTGTCAATCAAGAATAAAGCACCAATAATGAGATCAAGATTGTAAACTTGTCAGCTCTTAAGATAATTGAATATTTGTGAAAATGTTTTCCTTGATGCATACTGCCTGCATTTAGCTAAGAATTAGCTAATGTTCATATTCTAAGACAATAGTGTATGTAGTTTGCATGCTTCCTAGACAAAATTAAGATCCCACTGAATATTCTACAGTTTTTAAATAAGTATGAAACTTGTAGAAATACAGAATAACTAATTTTGAATAATTTTTCTTAGGAGATTATCAGCACTTTTTTAATGCTCTTCACTCTACTGAAAGAAATTTCAAACTTTTAAATTTCAAACACCTTTTAAAATAAAAACTAAATCCATGTGCTTCACATAGTCACCAATGGATGATTTCTCACGAAATCCATTGGAAGAATTTCTTTTAGTAGTTCCTTCATCTTTTATTTGTTTCTCCACAAAGATCATTATGATTTCAGGTCCTTTCATCTCTCCAATACCATTTGCTGTTGTCTGTCTAACTGCAAAGGACTGATCACTATCCTGATTTTAAGAGATTGTGTTCCTATGTTAGCCACAGATAGGTTAGGAATTCTGTTTTTCAAAACTGGTTTTGTAGTTCTGAGTGATGCCTCACTCATGGGACATCTTTAACCTCTGCCTTTGTTTCTTCTCACACAAGCAATTCTTTGAATTTGGAAAGCCTTACTCATCCTTTCCCATGGAGTCCAGCTAGCCTTATAACAGTAGACTGGCATAAATTATTTGGCCTTTCCTCTGTCTTTATTTTGATGGGGTGAGGGTACCAGGGATCAAACTCGGGACCTTGGCATTGCCAGGCAGGTGATTTTGCTGTGAGCCACCTCCCTGGCCCCCTTTCCTCTGTCTTGACTCTAATTTCCTTTGAAACAAAAATTATTCTACTCAAGTTCATTTTCTCAGTGCATGAGTCATCTTACATGCACAGAACAAGTGCTCTTAATGAACGAATCTTAAAGAGGTATTAAAATTTCTGGCCAGGTGTGGTGAGGCACAGCTTTAATCTTAACACTTGGGAGGCTCAGGCATGAGGGTCACTGGAGTTTGGGGCCAGGTGAACTACACAGGGTGATATTGTCTCAAAAACGAATAGTGACAAATAGCAGTTTGTGACATTTCTAATAGCAGCCTCCAAGATTATGAAGCAGAAATTATTTCAGATCTTTAAGCTTTTCTTGTAGGTTTTATGCATTTTTCTTGATTCTTAAGAAATTTTACACAGGAAAATAACAGAACAAAGGGACAATTTATAGATTAAGAGAAATTATTTGCCAACTATATATTTTTCAAGGAGTTAATATCCAGAATATATAAGGAACTAAAATCTCAAATAAAATTCAAAAAATACAGATATGTGAGCCAGAGAGATAGCACTCAGCAGTCTAAGTGTCTGCCTAGGCAAAGAAAAGGACCCATTTGGATGCCTGGTACCATATGCTGTGTCTGCCCCACCCCGTTATGCCCAGCTGGCCACTGAGAATGGGCCTGGTGTTCCATGCCTATAATTCCAACTATGGGGAGGCTCAAACAAGAGGATCACTATGAGTCTGAGCTGCATATCAAGACCCTGTACCAAATGCATAAAAAATTAAATGCACACACAAACACACACACACACAAATATGTGAATATATGCTTTTGAATTGGTGCACGTATAGTCACGAAATGTGTGAGTGATACTTACCATCCTGATGCTGTGTGGCTGCCCCTCCCATAGCGGAGGAGAATCTTGGGGACAGGGCTTTTTCAGAGACAGGTGAATCTAGAGTTTGTGTTTGCTTCATAGTGCAGTGCTGGCATTAAGTGTGAGGACTACATTTGCCCAAACTGGATCTGTGTAGGGACAGACAGAGGCGTGTCCCTTTCCCTCCTTGCTTTTGCTCTCTCCTGCCTGCAGGGCTGGTTACCTCTCTACCAACCCACCCTGCCTGGAGCCAATCAACTGTGGGCTGAAACCTCTGCAAACTGTGGGCTAAATAAACCCCTCAACCCTGGGTTTCAGTTAGCTTATCACAGCAGTCAGGAAAAAATAACTTAAAACACAATCCATCAAGTAAGTACAAATTACGTACAACACAATAAGGAAATAGTGTTTCACTTCCTTTAGGGTGGATATTATCCAAAATACAAAAAATTTGACAACTTCCATAAAAATATGGGAAAAGGAAAAATCATATATACTGTTGGTGGCAATATAAATTACTGCACTCATTATCCAAAACAATAGGGATTTTTTTCAGAACACTAACAATAAAATTAACAAATGATCCGGTAATTTCACCCTTTGGGATATACTCAAGCTCAATGAAATCAGCATTTCTATGAGACAACTGCACATTCATAAATACTACAGCACCACAGACAGTCACCAAGAGATGGAATCAAATTGTGTCAGGCAGCAGATGGGCGGATAATGAAAATACAGTTACACAGGCTGGACTCCTGCTCATACAGAATTCTGTCACTTGTGACAATGCGGATCAGTCTAGAGGATGTTGTACTACACGAAACAAGTGGGGCAGATCTCACTGTTAGTTTATTTTACTTTACTTTTTTAGCCTGCTCAGCCTACCTGGGCGGGTCTGCTGTGGCATGCTGTACCCAGTGATCAAACCACGGTCCCCTGTGCCTGTCTAAGCTTGCCTAAGCAGGGGCTTTAGACCACTAAGCTCTCTTACCTGAGCCTCATTCATCTTTATCATTTAAAAGAACAATGATTGTATAAAAACTGGTTCCTTTATATTGGGGAGAATAGTAGTGAAAAGGGAGGGGAGAAATAATCAATCAATACAATGTTAAGGTTAGAAGGAATGAACTCCTATGTTGTATAGCTGACCTGAATGAATAAAATGAACAGTAATGCTCGCCATATCTCAAAAGTGGTAGAAAAGATGATCTTAAGTGTCACCTTCATAAGGCAATGATAAAAGTTTAAGGTGAGGGGCCAGGAACTTAGATCAGTAGAATAAGTGCTTTCCTGGCAAGTGCAAGGACCTGAGTTCAATCCCCAGTTCTGCCAGAAAAAAAAAAAAAAATAAAGTGAGAGATATGCTAAATACCCTCAGTTTATCATTATATAAACTATTCATGAATCCAAGCATCACATTATATCACATAAGTATGTGTAAATATTATACCAATCCAAAACTAAAATTTCTTATTTAGAAAAATTAAAAGAGGATACAAATGAGAATTAAAGTAATGGAGAAGGAAAACAATTTAGAAGTATGAACATGTAAAACAATAAAAAAAAATGCAGACTATAATTTCAACAATCTCAGTGTTTTTGTTTTGGCTCAATAGTAAATTATAAGGGCCAACCAAATAGCTCAGCAGATTAAAGCACTTGCAAGAAGGCGTGGAGCCTGGGGGTTCGATCCC
The DNA here is from genome assembly GCA_004027165.1 of Ctenomys sociabilis. NCBI lineage: Eukaryota > Metazoa > Chordata > Mammalia > Rodentia > Ctenomyidae > Ctenomys > Ctenomys sociabilis. The sequence continues at coordinate 1,812 of PVKA01000537.1, read as the reverse complement.
CTGGCCTGCTGTGCTGGCCCTGCCCCCACAGCACACTGAGATGACGATTGAGACTGGGTGTGGGGTGAAAGCCTGTTATGCGAGCTCTTGGGAGGCTGTAAACAGGAGGATAACTACGAGTCTGTTCTAGTAGTGAGATCATTCCCTAAAAAAAAAAAAAAAAAAGTAAATTGCATGCACCTGCCTGGGTAGGCTACCGTTCCCAGATGTGTTCATGTACCAATGTGAATGCATCTTTAATGAAGAAAGGCACATGCATATCAGCAGATTAGATTGCCTTCTACAACATGAATTGGTTTTTTCAATTAGTTATAGGTCTTAAAGGAAAGACAGAACACCTTCAAATAAATGAATATTCTGCCAGTCAATTGAATTTAAACTGGGTTGCAATGCCTACTCTTTCCTGGTGTCTATCGTATCAGGGAAGAAGCAGATTTTGGATTTTCTGGCCTTCACATTCAAATGGGCCAATTCTCTAAAATCAGTATGAATTTCTCCACCTTCTCTGTGTCTCCTTTCCCGGAAAACAGCTGTTTGGAAGACTTATACTTAGTGTTTATAAATAGAACATCAAATCTGCACCTTGTACAATAAATAACCACTAAGAAAACAATATGCAATGTATTAATTATTGAATCTGTTCTACTAATTTGATTTGAAACTGTCTCATTGCTATTTGTTCTTCAATAAAATTATGGAAAAAGGGAACCAAATATTTACAAGAAAACATTAATAAAGCTATTTTTAGCCATGAAAGGAAAGGCATTCATTTTTTTTTGTTTTCCAATGAACATAAAATTAGATTTATAAAACCTTAAGTAAAAGTTTGGTAATGACATGACTCAAACAATGAGCTGAAGGTTGTATGTCACAAGTATTTTCTAATGCTGAAATTTATAGTCTATGAACATATAATATCATATGAATTATAATTCACTGATAATCACATAGCACTCTGGGAAAGCTTTTGCTGACAATAATAAAGAAATGCAGTGTGAAGCAGTGGTATACATTTGTAGAACCAGCTACTTCAGACACTGAGACAAGAAAATTTCTGGTGTAAAAAAAAAAAAGACTGGGTGTGGTGGTCACCTATAATCCCAGCTATTGGGTGGCTGTAAATAGAAGGGTCACTGTGAGTCCAATCTAGTAGTGAGACCCTGAACACCCCGTAGATGCTTCCGTAAAATACAAAAAACAGAATAAAAAATAAAAGAAAAAGAAAATTTCTGATATCCAAGAACTCAAGTCCACCATAGGGAGCTTACAGAGACACTGTTGGAAAGAAGAAAGGGTGCCCAAGATTTGTAGGAAACACTTCAAACTAAGCTGGAAAATAATCAGCAACTGGGACAAAAATGAACATACTTTAATATAGTGATTTCAACTATAGTGCATTGCAAAGGTCTGAAAAATAATCTTTCTAAAATATTCTTCACTACTTTAAATTTTGTTAGGGCAATCAAAGAACTTTAAATTACTAATTCATTTTTTTCTCAACTATTTATTTCCAAAGACTTGAACGAAGCAATAGGAATTATTTGAAGTAAGGAACACAATAGTAAATTGCAGTGATTCAGAGCTATGTGTTAATCGCATTGTTTTTTAAGAGCATAATTGATAGTTGGCATATGTACAAAGCTAATGTTTCAGATGATAAAAGGAAAGTTCAAGAATACCAAGATGTTTGTGTTTTAGGCAAAAGAGGTTTAATGCATCACCCAGTGTTGGCGTTTTTCATTTGATATTGCTTTATATTATTGCCTGACTTTTAAAAAGTTAGAACTCCACCAAAGAGAAAAGTAGAATTTT
>PVKA01000536.1:27505-195597 GCA_004027165.1 Ctenomys sociabilis | reverse complement strand
CCTATCTACCCACCCACACATACATACATACATCCACCCATCTACCCATCCATCCATCCACCCATCTTCCTCTCATCAGGTCCTTCCTTGATTCCACTCTGGACCCTGGGGACAAGGAGATGAGTTAGATGTGACATGTGCCGTAGGGCTGGAGCCTGGGGGATAGAATTAGAGATGGTCCATGGATACATGGGCTGCACAAATGGGAAGCCTGAGCATGGTGCTCCACAATGGGGCCATCACAGCTTCCATGGTCCTCAAGGTGAAGCCCAGGGCCCTCAGTGAGTATCTGGGGCTCTCCTCCTACTCCACTCACAGAGTAGTCTTGTTTCTCCCCAAAGGGGCCACACTCCTCCCTAGGCCTCCTCCTTCCTTGGAAGACTTCAGATGCAGAGAAAGAAGAATCTGCTGGTAGCCACTGCCTCTAGCCACAGGCTTCCACTCCTCAGAGAGGAGGCTGCAGTTCTGGAAAGCTGGTAGCCCACAGGAGTATGGGCTCCAGTACTCACTGGCCTCTGTCCACAACTTAAGGGTCAGGGATCTGTGCTGCCCAGAGTCCCCCAGGCAGTGCCACTCAGGGGGAGGTGTAGCCATGTCAGAGCACAGCCAAGGCAGTCACAGTGACCTGTGTGTCCAGCGCTCTTTAATCATTCTCCCAGAATGTCAGAATGTACACTGTGGGGCAGGCGCTACCATTATCATTTTCTCTTTCCTTCCTGCTTTTTCTTTCTTTCATTTTTGGCAAGTGCTGGGAGTGAACCCAGGGTCTCACACTGAGCTCCACCCTTGCCCATCAGCTTAAACTTTGAGACAGCCTTCCTATTGACTGCATTGCCCAGGCTGGATCTGAACTTGCTGTCCTCCTGCCTCAGCCTCCCGCTATGACTTAGGCCCAGGCTGGAGAACTTGTACACCTTTGTGTGACCTTTGCTGAAGTCACACGCATAGGAACTTGCTGAGCTCCTTGAGCCTATCCATACCCTGAGTCGCTGAGGACCCCAGAGTGTTCTGACTCCAAAGATGTCTACACTCAGAAAGCCTGAGGTTCCCGTGTGGATCCACAGAGGACCAAGCACGGTCCTCATTCGTACTTCGTCCCCTGGCCAGTGTCTGCTGGGGTTGGGGGACACCTCCTTCCCCGCTTTGGATCAAGCTGGGGACCCAGTGGGGACTCGGTTCTGTTCTGCAGGCGACATGAAGCCAGATGCCAAGGACAAGACCATGGCTGGCTCTGTTCAGCCATCCCTCGATGCCCTTCCTTCCGCGGTCGGCAGGGGGAAGCACCACGCAACGCAGCGGGCCCGAGTCTCCGGGCGCAGACCTACAACGCGCGCTGGTCGGGAAAACTGTGGACTGAGCGCAGCCGGCTGAGGCACACGGAGTCCCGCCCTGGAGATGAGTAGACCTCAGGCTGGCTGGGGTGGTGCGGCCAGGGTGGGGGCGGCGCGGAGGCCTGGTCGCTTCAGCCCTGCGGACCCACGCCCAGCTCGCGGTCGTGGGGCGCTCAGTGGCCTGACTCAGCGCCCGAGTGGGGTACCACCAACTGTGTGGGGTCCATGTGGCCCGCCGCCCGCGACCTCTGGGATGCTGCATAGGTGAGACCGTCGCGCGGCGTCGCCGCAGGGTGGCAGCATCCGCCCGCCCAGCTCATGTGCTCCTCCCGCCGCTCCCACCGCCCGAACTGCCTCCTTGTTCCGCGCTTCGTGGAGTGGGGCGGCTTCCTGGGCTCGGGGCGCACGGGTAACGGGGTGAGGCGGCTACTGCCACTTCCTCGCCCAATGTGCCTCAGTTTCCTTGCCGGATCTCCAATGTCCCTTTCCTCCTCGAAGCCCTAATCAGCCCTGACTCGAGGCAGTCGCGAGGCTTTGAGAGATTGACAGAGGCTGGAGCAGGCCCGCCTTGCCCGCGGGGCAGGGTCGCTATGGAGCAGGAGCCCCTCTCGGTGGCTGGCGGGTGGAGTCACTATCCGGTCGCCATGCACCTGTTCACTGCCACCCAGAGCCCTATCCCCGCTGGTCCCTGTACGAAGTGCTCTCTGCTTACATCCACGTGTGGCCCCTCCTCACAGGGCGTTCAGGGTTGGAGGGCGCAGTGCAGAGGGATTCCCGGCCAGGATCAATCCTCCCGGCCAGGAGGGCCGGTCACGCCCTCCTTCTGAGGACAGGAGCATTTGGCGAAGCAGGGTCAGCGGGTTCCTGGTGCCCACCTGTGGGACCGAGCCATGACAAACTGACCCGGGATGCGGGCACCGAGGCCAGGCCAATATCGCTCTCTGGGCTTAAGCTGAGTGGAGCCAGACTAGTGCAGACCACCGGGATGGGCAGGGCAGGGGCCTGCGCCTGAGGCCAGGAGGCCTCCCATGTCCCTTGCGTTCCTTCATGGTGCCTGGCAAGGAGGTCACCCGTGCCATCACCTTGCCTGTGGCCAGGCTGATCTGTCCATCTTTTAAGTCTCAATTTGGAGCCACAGGCTGCAGTGCTGGGTGTCTGGGCGTGTGCGTGTGCGTGTGCTCTACCAGGCCCACCCGAGGCAGCTCTGGGGGACTCTGAGGATGTGGCCTGGACGGCCCTGTGTAGATAATTTCTGGAGCGGGGGGACGTGCGCTCGGCTAGGAGACAGGGTGAACGGTCGCTCCGTCCCTAGCTGGAAACGAAAGCCCCGAGGCCACTAGGACCTGTTCGGGTCACCGTCGCCCGCCCCCCGCCCCCCGCCCTGCCCCCACCCCCGCGGGCGCCCGGGCGCAGGTGTCTCCCGGCCGCGCCTTCCCCCGCCCCCGCCCGGGAAAGCGGTCAGGAGGGAGTCGGCGGGGAGGGGTCCGGGGTAGATGCGTCTGTGTCACGGGGGAGAGAAGAGAAAAGGGAGGGGAGCGCGGGGAGCGAGAGAGCGCGCGGCGAGCGAGGAGGCGGGCGGGAGGCGGATCCTCCTACCTGGGGCGCGCTCGCTGCTCTCGGCTCTCTTGCCGGGCCCGAGTCACCTGGGGAGCCCGACAAGTGCGGACACATTGGCCGCCGCGGCGCTCGGCGAGGCGCGCACGGCCCCAGGCTGCTGCGCCCGTGGAGGCAGCGCCCGCCCGCCGCGTCTGGCCCTGGCCCGCGCTAGTGGGGCCCCGCCGTCGCCCAGCGCGGCTCCGAGGTCGCGGACCCGAGCCTCGGTCCGTCTCCGGGGCGCACGCGGCGGCCGCGGCGCCCCGGGCTCACCATGGTGGCTGCGCGCGCCGAGCGCCCGCGCGTCGCCGGCCGCCCGAGCCGCAGCGCCGGCTGAGCGCGCTTCGCCTGCAGCCCCGGCCCCCGCCCGCCCCTGCCGGGCTCGCGCGTCCCCCGGCCGCAGCTGTCTATGGCGCAGCCCCCCGCCCTGGATCATGCACAGAAACTCTCGCAAGTGGATCTTCTATGTGTTTCTCTGCTTTGGCGTTCTCTACGTGAAGCTCGGGTGAGTGCGGCGGCTCCCCTCTGGACATGGGCGCGGGGAGCGCAAGGCTGTGCTCGAGTTCCGGAGCGGCCTGTGCGGAGGACCTGCACCCGGGCCCAACGCCACGGGCTCCCAAGGGTGCTCAGCAGGGGTGGGAGGCGCGAGCGCGGGGCGCGCGGGTAGCGGCGAGCGTGCCCGGCGCCTACTTTCACCTGTTTGGGCTCCGGGCCCCGGAGGGGACGCGCCTTCCCTCCCCCGGGCTGCTCTGGGCGCCGAGCCCGGGCCGAGCGCTCGCCGCCGGGAGGGCGCGCCAGGCCGGGGGCGGGGGACCGGGGGCGTCCGCAGCCTGGGAGGGGGGGCAGGGGCGCGCACCGGGCCGCGCGCGTGCAGGCCCCGCAGCCGCCGCGGCCCCGCGTCTCTATCCATCACCCAGACGTGTTGAAATTACCTTGACAACTCGTCCGGCTGGCTCGGGATGGGCTGCGGGGCTGGCCCAGCCGCCTCGGGCTCGGTCCGGGGCCCGCGCCCCCGCCCGCTCAAGACCCCGGGCCCGGCCCCCTCTCGCCGCGCTCCCCCTCGCGCGCACCCGGCGGGCCGCGCGCCGCTCGCTGCGGTAGCTGCTCCGAGTCGTATTTCCACATTCCTGAACCCAGCCGAGTCCTTACCTGTTGAGCTGCGATCTCCTTTAGACAGAATCTGTCTCGGCCTCCCTCGATTGGGGGTGGAGGGGTGGTATGACCCGGAGGGAACACGGTGCACCTCGCAGAGAGCTCGCACTGTCCCGGGCCAGTGCCCCCGTGGTAGCTGCACCCCAATGCCCCGTCCTGCTGTGGGCCTACTATGTGCCTGGCGCATCCATAAGTTTGTGAGCAGACCCACAGGCACCCATGGAGAGACAGGCTTCCCAGGCGGGTGGTGGACTCTCGCCCCTAGAATCAGCTCGTCCGTCGCCCTTCCATCTTTCCTTGCCTCCTCCGTTTTACAGGTGGAGAAAGCTGGGGGCCCCAGAGCAGGGCTGTAAGCCTTGGTGCTGGTCTCCGTCCTGCAGGCCTGGGCGGGCACCTGCCCTGCTCCTGATGGCTCTGTTTATTGTAGTCTGTGGGCAGACTGTGTCCCTGCGTGTTTGTTTATGGAGGTGTGGGGCGCCTGCGTCCAGCAGTTGGGGCTGGGGTGGGCCGGACACTGTCTTCCAGACACCTGGTGCCCCAGGTGCCATCTCTACTACCTGGCTTCTTACAGAGGCGTTGGGCAGCTCCTGGCAAACCCTGGGTTGGGGCTTGGGTCTCTGGGCCTTGAGGCTTAGGAAACAGTGCAGGAGGCCAACTCACTGACCACGGGGATCAGAAGCAGGGCTGGGGCCCACTCCTCCTAAAATCCAGTCCTCCACAGGAATCCTGGAGGAGCAGCCCCTCCCCCCACGCAGTGTGAAAAACTCTCCTACCCAAGCAGCAGGAGCTGAGGGTCAGGCAGCTGGGGCTTTTGGGGGCCTGGGTCCCCAAGCATGGAGGTACCCTTTCCTGAGCCACCTGTGCCCTTGGGCCACACCGGATGGCACGTGAGCCAGACCTAGTGGAGCCCCAAGGCCAAGAGAGGCCCCTCACCCGGACTGTGTGATGGGGGAGACACTGCCAGGCTCCTCTCCTGGAGGCCCTTGCCCTATCCCTTTCCCCATGTTCCTAAGGGAAAGGTGGGCAGAGAGGGAAGCCACCCATCTGGCTCCTCCCAGTGGCCTGGCTTTCTGTGTGTGCTATCTCAGGGTATCAGGCAGACAGGAGGGGACAGCCGGGGCCCACCCTTCCCAGTCTGCCCCGGAGCAGCAGCTGGTTACCCATGCAACCTTCCTTCCCATGGCTGGGAAAAGCAGGGCGTCCTGGGGCCTTTGTGCTGATGAGCAGGGCCCTGGTGGTGGCAGGTGTCTCCATAAACTCCCAGACATCTGTGAAGCCTTTTTCACCTTTATGACCAGGAGACCATGCCTGCTGGCACCCTGGGGATGCACTGGGCTCTACCTTACACCTCAGAGTCCCAACACTTGAGGTTTTAAGGTCATAAAGGCTCCAACCTCAGCAGAGATTTCCAATATTGAGGATTTTCTGTGATCCATGATCACCACTTCCCAAGCCCACCCCAGTGTGCTGCGTGTTTGTGCAAGTTCAGGGAGGGTGTGTGCTGCCACCCCCACCTGCACATATGTACTCCTCACCCAGCACCCTGCAGCTGTGCAACTCACAGGAATGGTCCTTGGGGCTCCATACCAGAGGAACCAGAAGTTGTCCCTCCTGGCCCCAGAGTAGATATGCCTTGGGTGTTGACAACTGAAAAGGAGGATGGCTTTGTGGAGCCACAGTTCCTCACCTGGGGCACTTTTTGGATGTAGTGGCCTCCAGGCCCCGGGCCTGGAAGAGGCCATGGCAGGACAGGGAGCAGCCCTGGTGGAGTCTGGCCCATTGAGGAACAAAGAGCTGGGGGACCTGGGACCCCAGGTCTGGGGTGGGCACGGAGGTGGAGGAGGAGGAGCTCTGCTGGACGCTGGAGCTGCAGAGCCAGGAAGTGGGCCCTCTGTATGTGCTCCCGCACAGAGCTCTCCTTTCTGGATGCCTTGCCAGCTTGGTGACTACCCCCCAGAGGACATGGTTCACCCCTCCGGAGGGACAAGCTTATGTCTTATCCTGTGTCTTTAGGCTTAAAGAAACCCATGGAAAGAGAAAGACTTGTTTAGAGAGTGGCTTTGCACTCCACAGCCATCCCAAACAAATCCTTAGAGGACAACCAAAGCTGTGGGATGGGGAAGCTGGAGTTGGGGCCCCCCAGTGTGGGGAGAGGGTCTCTGTCCAGCGCCCTGCCCCTGCCAGCCACAGGGTGGGGACGGGGGACTGGGAAGCAGGACAGACAGCTGCATTATTGCACAGGGATGGCCTGCTGCCGTGCGCCTCCACAGCCGGGTCCCCTACCCCAGCGCCGTCGGAGTTTGCGCCCGCACACCTGCGCCCACGCTCCCACAGGCACATGAATGCATGCGGCTGGCCACACGCTGCAGAGCACAGCCCCGAAGAGGAGCAGGCGCCTCCGTGCGGTTCCCCCCGGGGTGCCACCCCCAGGAGTGCTCTCCAGAGCCAGCTCAGAGTTGTGTGGCTCACCGAAGGTGGGGGTGAGCGCGGCCCGGCCAAGGCAACTTGGGCAAACCCTGGGGGCGGCTCCTGCCTCGCGCTTTGCTCTCTGGTCAGCCTCCCCTTTAAAAAAACCCGCCCGCCAAGGAGGCGGATGTAGGGGCGGCCCGGCCAATGACAGCTGCGCGCCTCGGGAGACTTGGAGACGTGAGCCAGCGCAGCGACAGAGCCGGTTCGCACCGACAGACAGACGGAGGGCCAGACAGCCGCCAAGGCGCGTCTGCCAATCCCGGCCCGCCCCGGCCCCGGCCGCTTTTCCAGCCCCAGCGTCCGCCATACCCCCAGATCCAGCGCGATGCGCGGCCCTGGCGGTGGGGCCTGGGCGACGACTGCCCCCTGGCCAGCGAGCCCGGGCCCCTAGCGCCCAGCGCAGCCGCCCTGCCTCGGGGAGGGCCGTGGGGACCCCGGCCTTGGCTGGAGCAAGAGCCCTGTCAGTGGGGCCTGCCCAGCGCCCCCCGCGCGGCCCACCATGCTCCTGCTGCGGCGGCGCAGCGCGCTCCTCTCCGTCTATTGCCCGCAGATCTTTCTTCTCCTGTCCAGCGGCAGCTACCTGTGAGTGCCGCGGGCGGCGCGCAGGGTGGGCGGGCGTGACCCTGGCCTTCAGTGCTGGAGCGGGGCAGACAAGGAACTGGGCAGCGGGCCGGGGAGGGGCTCCGGGTGTCCCGCGCATAGGAAGGAGGCTGGGGACCTTGGACTGACAAAAGCTGCTGAGGTAGCGCACCTAGGGAACAGCTGCAGCAGGGAGAAGTCCAACTGGGGGGTGAGAAAAAGGGTGGCCCGAGGGCACCCACTGCCCCTCGCAGACCAGGATGTGTGCAAAAAGCGTGAGGGCCGCAGAGATCGCGGCACAGTGGACCTTCCCTGTGTGTTTGGAGCACAGGGGGCTCCCTCCTTCTGAACCCACGAGGTGCGCGTGGGCGTGCACACTAGAGAAGGCTGAACGCACACGCCTGCTTCCCGCTGTGCACACTGCCACATGGTCCATGCGGCACCCCATCAGCAGTGCCCAGCCTATACTCCGATGCTGCGGGGCTTATCACGCAGCCTGACCTCAGCTCGGTCGACTCCTCACCTGTGGGCAAAGGGGGTGCTCAGCGTGCGACAGCGGCGGCGGCGGCTCACCCAGGTGTCAGGACGCAGGGAGCGCGCAGAGCTCAGATGCGCGCCGGCATCATGCCGGGCATCGCCCACCAGCCTCCGGGAAGCCGGGGCGGCCCAGTCCGGCCCATCGAGCCGAGGGGGCGCGTCCCCACAGCGGTGGCTTCGCCCGATTCCTAATAAGACGCATATGCTCTGGCCTCCGATTTAAAAAGAAGTTTGATTTATGGAACCGCTGTTTGAGGGAATTTAAGCTGGATGCTACTGATTAAACCTCAGAGCCAGCTCTCCCTCCCTCTCGCCTCCCCTCCCCCGCCCCCTCCTTTACACGCGGGCCACGTCCGGGGTCGCCTAACGCGGCCGGAGGGGACAGCCTGCCGCCTCCGTTCCCGCGCCACCCCTCTGCCGCGCGGCCGCGGACCTAATAAATCGCTGTGCCCCCACCCCCTTTTAATAAATACACAGCCAATTTCTCCTCCAGCTCCTAGGAAATTACTATCCTACCAGTTTTCCTTCTATAAATAGTCGCGCATCTTGAAACAAAAGTTTGCAACCGCAGCCAGATGCTGCGAGGCCCGTGGTTTCCCCGGCTGTGGGACATAATTACAAGGTCCGGGCAGAGCGAACGCTCCAGGCCCGGCCCGGCAGGCAGCCCCGGCTGAAAGGCATCGCCTGGGGTGGGGTGAGGGTAGCGAGCCGCCTGGGCAGGGTGCGGGCCGGGCCGAGTAAGCACAGCTCACTTCGTGGGGACGCAGGCTAGAAGACTGACCGGCCAGAGAGTCCTATTTCTCGTGTCCCTCCCCAAAATGGCAAAGGGGCCTTCAGACCCCAGCTTCTGGCTCTTGGAGCTCAGAGAGCTTTCCTCTCCCCAGAACCCTGGCACTGAGTCGCAAGCCTTGCCAGCGACCCGGCAGCTTCTCTGCCTGAGAAGTCATTTTTGGAGCAGCTGGCTGAGGTTGGCTGTGCCTGGGGAGGTGAGGGGAATCAGGAGCTCCAGTGGGCCATTTCAGGAAGAGTTGGAGGGGTGAGAGGCAGGGGACCCTGGGGCTGCTCAGAGTGGGGTGCCGTGTAGCTGCTGATGGGTGTCTGGCAGGTGGTAGCCCCCAGGTTTTCCTTCAAGATGCCTCCTTCCTGGCCTGTGGTGGCCGCCATCTGTACCCACACAGGCTTGCTCCTGCCTGTGCTGCCAGCTCTGTGGGCTGAAATCCTTTTAAGGGAACAGCTTTCTCCAGTGTTCCTGGGCCAGTGCTGGGGTCCCATATGTGTTTTGGGGCGTAGTCAGGAAGGCAGCCTAGAGGACTGGAAGGTGGGCCAGGCCAGCCTGGTCTTCAGCCCCAGCTAGAAGAAAGTGTTGATGTCATTTTTCCCAAGGGCCACTGCCTCGGAGGTTCCTGGGGACAGAGGTTGGCATAGGTGTCCCTGGCTTTCTTTCCCTTGCTGGGTGGTCAAGTGCTGGCCAGTGTATGAGGTGACCCAGGTGGCACCAGGCGCAGGGAGTTGCACTGAAAGCCTGCATGATGGGTGGGCCCTGACCCCGGGGGAGGGGGGCAGTGTGTGGGGGATGCCTGTGTCAGGGGGCAAGGTGGTGGGGGTCCTGGTGTACTGGCCATTGGCCCTGCAGGAGAACTCAGAGGGCCAGCCAGTGAGCCTAAGCTTTGTTCTGCTCCAGAGAACTTTCCAGAAGGCATCCCATCACTCCCATCAGACTGGCTGACAGTTGATCTGGCCCCTTTCATCCGGGCTGCTCTCCCAGTGCCTGTGCCGGCCTGTGGTCCGCACACAGCCAAGCCAGACCCACGGCTGGGCCCCTGCCGCTGATTGGGTTGGACGGGTGTGCTGGCCTGGAAGGGCCTCAGGCCCCACCAGATGCCGAGGGTGGCCCAGCTGTGTTAGCGACCTGGACCAGCACCTCATCCCTGTGCCCGCAGGTCAGGGCAGAGCTCCCAGAGCTGGCAGGGGTCATCGAGGGCCCAGAGGGGGCAGGTGGGGCCAGAGCCACCAGGAGGACCAGTGTTGCTGTGTCAGCTGGAGTGGGGGCTTGGCCAGGGCCCACAGCCAGGCTCAGGCTGAGCCACTGTCCCGGGCAGGTCCCTTCCGGTCTTGGCATCCTCTCCCAGATGTGGGGGTTGGCTGTGACACCCCCCCAGGTCTTCCGGTGCAGCTTGTCATGGTGACCGCCTGCTCTGCGGAGCTGGGTGAGTCACGGGTGACCAGGCGGTTACTCACTGACCACCTGGCTATGGGGGGCAGGGTACCCACCGCAGCCTTGCCAAGGCGAGCCTCTTCCTGGCCCCTACTGTGGCTTTGTTGGTGGTGGGAACCGCAGTCCAAGCAGCCTCATGTAAGCATGACCCTTGGCAGGATAGGGTGCTGAATCAGGCCCATCCCTGGACCTCTGCCGGCATGGGCCAGGCAGCCCCTGCCTGGCATGGAACAGGTCACCACCTGGGAGTGATGTCTGTCCATCTCTCGGGACCTCTGCCTCCTGTGGGGTCATGGGGCATGGAGATGCTGTCTCCACAGGCTCACTGGCCTGTCTCCCTCTGTGTTCACAGGCCATGACACACCTGAAGTGCAGGGGACAACTGTGTGACGCCCTAAGCCCGAGCAGCCCTCTGGGCTAGAGGGGGACAAATGGGGGCTCTCTGATCTCAGAAAGTGCCCCAATCCATTGCCCCCTCCTAGGAAGCCTGGATCCATGGTGACGGGGTTGGGTGCTCGCCAACCTTGCCTCTTGTGGCCTGGCCTTGTCTGGACCCAGCTGTCTCCCCTGAAGAAAGAGCCAGATTCATATTGATCTCAGCGGCTGGCCAAGAGATGGGTGCTTTTTAGGTGTCCAGAGTGGGGGGCTCCCAGTGGCAACACAGAGGGAGGCCCAGTGACTATATTTGTTTAAGAAGAGGAGACAACTCCCTAGAACATCTCCAAGGGCTTTCTGGAGGAAATGCCACCTACCAGAGTTTTGAAGGATGCATAGGAGTTGGTTGGTTGACTAAATAAAAGCACTAGACTCCTAGATGAGAGAACTCCATGACTGTCAGCATGATCACCCAGGAGCTGTCCTCCGGGGAGATGACAGCATGGTCCTGAGGAGCAGATAGGATGCTGGGGGCTGGAAATGGGCCTGAGGACACTGAGGTTGCTCAAGCCACAAGAATCCAGGTCTAGCCTCTCAGCTTGGGTCTTGAAGTCCTCCAGGGTTGGTGCTGCCACCAGAAGGGTGCTGTGGTGTGCACAGGTGGTCCAGCAACTACCTGGGAACATCAGGTGCATGACACCATGAACGGAAGTGATGTAGGAGGTGTCCTTCGGATCCGCCCTGCGGTTACACACCTCTCCGGGCCACAATGGGCACTGGCCTGCAAAGTCCTTGCCCTGGCCCTGGCCCTCCACCAGCCTCCAGGGGCAAGTGGGCCACAGGTGCACCTGAGACGCCCAGAGCACCACTGGGGTTCTGTGCAGATGTCTCACCAGGCTGGGTGGAGAGTGTCCAGTGCTGGCTCTGGGCCTTAGATCCTCTCCTAGTGGATGGCACAGCTCCAGTGGTCTTCCCGGAGCCTGTGTCCGGCATGGCCCTGGGTCCGGCTCAGATAGGGCTCAGCTCCCTCCCAAGGGGACCGGAGGCGGACGCCCTCCCTTGTCAGATGAAACCCGGGCCCAGGGCTCCCTCAGCCTGATGAAAGGGTCATTGTGTGGCGCGGGCCGCCCGCTGGCCAAGGACAAAACCACCGTTTGTCCTCCCTCCTTGGCTTGGGGCTGGGGGCCTCCCCTTGGGCTGATCAGTGGGGTGGGGGTGGGTACAGGTGTGTGCCCTCCTCCCTTCCCCTCCTGTCTCCCACTCGGCTCCGGTCTCTCCCCTATGCTCACCCCCACCAGGGCCACTACTCCCTCTGCTGTGGGTGCTGAGGCTTGGGCCAATCTCTTGGTGGGTGGCTGGGCGGTGAGCTGTCTGGCCCTTGAGGTATACAAGCAGATGCAGGAGGACTGAGGCCAAATGTGGGAAGGGCAGTGCAGGGCCGCCAGGGGTCAGCTAGCCCTTGTTATAGAAGCAGAGGGGTCCCCGGCCCCAGACCATGGCTCTGAGAGGCTGAGGCCACGAGTGAGTGCAGGGTCTTGGGCCCTGCGCCCAGGTGGGCCTTGCAACTGTGGGCGGCACAGCCAGAAGGCCAGCTGGGGCCCAGATGGCTGGAAAGAGCTGGAGCCAGCCTACCTTAGCAGGTGTCCCCTCCTGGGACACCTGAGGGCCTCTGGTGTCTTCAGGACCACCTCCCACGGTGCCCAACAGCCTGTGCTCTGTGGTCCTCCTGCCAGTCCTAACCCCAGCCCTAAGCCTCCTTGGACCAGGCCTGGGTGCCCCGGTGCAGAGGCAAAGTTTCAGCTCAGCCCTGAGTCCTGCAAGGCAAAGCCATCTGAAGAGACCCCATGAGCAGCAGTCCGCTGCATGGGCCATGTGGCCACCGGGCAACCTGTGTCCTCCCTGGCTGCCCAGAGTGGCAGGGGCAGAGTGAGGGTGAAGGGTCAGAGTGCCGGATCTGTGGAGATTGCAATGCTGGCCTTCCAGCTCCACCTTGGTCCACCTGGCTCTGAGGCTGAGCAGCCCCTAGATCAGTGGGTGGCCGCTAGGAGTATGAGCAGCTCCTGGAGCTGTAGATGACAGGACTCCTGCAGTACCCAAAGGACAAGCTCAAAGTGGTCCAGGAAAAGGACCCAGGCCTGGAGAAAATTGGGCATACTTCCCAGCCTCAGGCTGACCTAGCTGGTGAGAGTTGCCGGGCTTTTGGGGCCTCTGCTGCCTCTGAGTGCCCAGAGGCATGGCTTTCTTGTGGTCTTCTATTGGGGTCCCTTTCTGAGATGAGCTTGAGGGGGCAGAGGTAGCTACCTGGATAGCTTGCAACCTCTGTAGGGCCTGTGTATATCTGGGGAAGCTGGGTCCTCACCTTGGGACTCCCTTCCCTTCTCAGGGCCTCATTTTTCACATCTGGGCAATAGGTCCCAATTTTCTCCAGGCCTGGACCATTTTGAGCTTGTCCTTTGGGTACTGCAGGAGTCTTGCCATCTACATGGGGTAGGTCGGGGATGGCTTCCTAAGGAAGGTATCTGTGACTGTCCAGTGTCCCCTTCTGAACAGGTAGGAAGTGGGGGCTGGGCTAGGGGCTGGACAATTTCCCAGCACTGCTCAGGTCTTCCTGGGGTGATGTCACCGCTGGCAGGGAGCTCTGGGAATTTCCAGGTGCTGCTGAACCCCCTCCAAGGAGCCTCAGCGTCACCCTGGCCACTCCATCATCTCTGTCTCCTGGGGTCCCCTGACCCTGTGGTCAAGAGTGCTGGCATTATGGGCCAGCAGGGCGGCCTTGCTGCAGAGGTCAGGTATGCCTGGCCTCGCGGGTGAACTTGCTCAGCCTCAGGCCTGGGACACAGGCCAAGGGACCCCCACAGAGTGTGCAGAGGCAGTGCCTGGGAGCAGAGCCAGAGTCCAGGCCTTAGTAGGTAGGTGGCAAGGACAGAGCTGGGGTGGGCTCAGCAGCTCTGTCCCCCACACCTGTGTAGCTCAGTGTCTGGAGGTATGGGTTTCGGGAGACCCCAGGGAAACAGCCCCTCAAAATGGAAGGTAGCCCAGCCTCGAACTTCCTCCAGGTCCTCCTGCCAGTTGAAGCTCCTAGAAGGTGCCCGCAGTGCCACCTTTCTTTCATCTCTGGAAGTTGGCCATGCATGGACTGGAGGTCATGGATCCTGCGGGAGGCAGTGTTGGAGGCACTGGGACTGCTTTGCCCTGCAGTGGCCAGTGAGGGCTGACTGAGCCCGGGTGGCCCTCACTTCCCTCATGTCCATCGGTGGCGTGGCCTTAAGGGGAGTAAGCATGGAAAACGGGAAAGGCAGCTTGGCCTGCTTGGGGCTCTGGTCCCCAACCAGGGCCAGGCATGGCCTGGGCGTGGGGCGGCCCCTCCTGGGGCCTCCTATGGAAAATGAAGTGCTCTCAGCCACGTGGACGAGGGGTGGCAAGTGGCCCGTCAGCACTGGCATCCAAGCTGAGGCTGCACAGTGCGGGCAGCAGAGCCAGGCAAGCGCAGATGGGGCAAGGGGTATCCTATAGCTCAGCTGCTGTTACTCAGGGTGATAGGTAGCCAAGGTCATGCTCTTTGGCTCTAACTCCATCGGTCCCTGGCAAGCTGGAGGTCACTCAGAGCCATATCCAGAGTTCCAGGAAGCCACCCAGTGCCCAGGCTCCCAACATGGATCTGGGCCCCTTGGCCCTGCCAGCTCCTCCCACCTGTTCCACCTGCTGCCTGCCCATCCATCTGTCCCCAGAGTTCAGGCTGGCATCTTGGCCACCCGGCCCATAGGACGCCCCTGCATCCCAGGATCTGACACCTTGGGATCAAGATTGGGCAGAGGGTTGTCTTTCCTGTCTGGCCCCAGACAGTGTGTGGCACAGTGCTCGGCACCTCCGGGGCCACTGTTCCTATCTGAACCATGAGAAGCAACAGGAATGGGCAGGGCAAGGCCTGGACACAAGCACCGTGGCCACAGGAGCCTGGCACACGCCAGGTGGGAGGGCAGCTCAGAGGAGTGGCCCCAGTGGGCTACTTGCAGGAGGAGTGTGAGGCTGGGCCTGCAGCCTCCCTGGGATGCCAGATGGGCAGGCGCCCCAGCGAGCACAGAGAGCTAGGCCCCTGGGCAGTGCCTGGGTGAACCAGGATGGTATCTGCGTGCTGTGGGGACCTGGGTGGTACTGAGGTCAGAAGTCAGGGTCCTGACTGGGGTTTGGGGGTCCTCAGGATGGGTTGAAGCTCTCATTCCACTTCTGGCCCCGCCCCAGAGCCCTGCTCGCCTCCTGCTTTCTCGCTGGTGGGGTCTGGTGCCAGGCCAGGAATGCAGGCTATGCCGGGGAGGCTGGGAGGACGCCGTTACCCTCTCCTCCCAGAATGCTTAGCAGGGCAGTGACTGAGGAAAATGCGGCCAGCGGGACACATGGTGAGGGTGCTGGGGCCCACTCTGCCCACCTCTCAGCTGAGCAAGCCAAGCCCAGAGAGGCCAGCAGGTGTCTGCACTGACCAGAGCCAGGAGCTGGGACCCTACTCTCTCCATGGGCATCCTCAGCCCTCACGGCACAGGTGGGAACCTGAGGCTGGGGAGGGGCTGGAAGGGGTGTCGGCCTGTGGCCTGTTCCCACCTGGCCCTTGAGCAGTCCCTGCGGTCACAGGGGAGGGGCTTCATGAGGAGCATCCAGGGAGCACCTTAGGGCTGTCCCTCCTCGGGTGCAGGCCCTGTGTGGGGGCAGGAATGGCCAGATGGCCAGGGCCAGGCTGGGGCCAGCCCCACTCCCTATGTCCCCAGGGCCTCACCTTTCCCTGTGTCTGCAGAAGAGCAGCTCAGGGTGGCCCCGGGGTGCAGGACAGTCCCACGAAGCCTGGAGAGGGGAAAGGAGCTGATGTGGGCAAGACCAGAAAAGGCACGGGAGTCCCAGGGCTCTTCATGTGCAGCTGTGTGTGTGGGCACAGGTTGTGGGGACCCTGCCGGGCCCTCTTTGCCCCTAGCATTGCCCTTAACAGCTTCCTCTGGCCAGGGCAGCAGTGAATGGGAGGCGGGCAGCATGGAGCCTCTGAGGGCAGTGGACAGCCTACAGCAGGCAGCTCAGGGCATCTGGGGAAGGCATTCCTGTCTGCATTTGGCAGGCAAGGGCACCAAGGCCCGGACCCTGCTCTTCCCAGAGCCAGGCCAGAAACTCCAGCCTGTTGGTGGCTGGGAGCTTCTTGTACCCCTGCCTGCCTGAGGGAGGAGCCTGGGATCCCCTGTGGGTGAGGGGGCCAAGTAGCACCTTCCTGGGTATTTTTGGAGTTGCTTCCTGGGTGAGGGGGACCCAGGCCTGCCTCCCTGGCTGATCACAGATGATTAGAACATTCTTCAAATGTTTTGCCAGAGGATGCTCAAGAAAGAAGACTTACTGAGCACCCCAGGGGCCAGGACTGTAGGTCAGAGGAGCAGGGGCAGCAGGGCTGCTGGGGAATGCTGTGCATTCTGGTCCAAGTGAGAGCTAGCTCCAAGGCTGTTCTTGAGGCCATAGGGGTACTGGGCAATGTTGGGTTTCCAACATTGGAAGTGGGGTCAGCTATGCCCCAGTAGGCTTTGGATGGACCCAGGGGGTCACAGTGAGTCCCGAGAGCCCAAGAGATAGATGGTAGGTGGCCTCAGAGGAGGGGTCTCTGTGCTGGTGAGGTGACGGGACCTGGGTCTGCCTGTTTCTAGCTGTGAGACCTCAGGCTCTACTTGTAACCTCCCTGTGCCTCAGTTTCTTCCTCTATAAAATGGGAGCGGGACCAGCCCATCGCGTCATGGAGCTGTGGGCAGGGGCATATGTTGGAGGTATCCTCATTATACCTGGGGGTGTGGAATACATGTGGCCATCCTTGACCCTCTGGGCCTCAGCCTGGGGACTGGGCTGGACCTGTGCTCTCTGGACATAGGTGGGCCAGCTGCACCCACTCAGCACCGAAGCTGCAGTCCTGAAGTCAGCCTGAGCCGGGGCTGATGGGTTTGTCCCTGCCCCAGGTCTTAGACTAGGGTCTCCATTCCCAAGAGAGATAAGTGCCCATAACACCTGGTACGCCAGCTGGGCCCTGAGCTGCACCCTCTTCCAGGGCAGCACCGCTGTCCCCATGAGGCATGACCCTAGGTGCTGGGTGGGCGTGCTCCTTCTACCTTAGGGGCCGTGGCCTAGAGCCACCCATCTTCTCCTGGACCTGCAGTGAGTGGGGCACCCAACCCCAGATCTCACCCAGCAGGCAGGAACCTGACCATCACTATTTGCCCTGGGCAGTGGTGTAGGTGGCCTCAGCCCCTCCTGTGTGTGGCCTGGGCCCTAGACCCATTATGCACCTGCATCAAAGCTTGGGGACCAAGTTCAGAGACAATAAAACCGGTACCAAGGGGCTGGGGAGACAGCTCAGTGGAATAAGTACCTGCTTGGCAAGCGCAGGGTCCTGAGTTTGGTCCCTGGTACTGAAATTCCACCAGCATGGGAAGGGAGGCCAGGCGGGGAGCCTGGGAGCTCCAACATCTGGGCAGGAGTGGAGGTGGAGCCCAAGCCCTGCCAGCCTGCTAACTTTGTCACTGGCCCTGCCTTGTGACGCACCTCATCCCTGCCCTCAGACACTGTGGGGGTGGCCCCTTTTCAGGACAGCCAGCCTCTTGTGGGTCCCCAGGGCAACAGACACCTTTGGATTGGCCCTCTTTGGGATGGAGAAGGTCCAGTTCCCAAACAGCCCCTGGCTCACCGAGGGCAGAGGGCAGGAGCCCATGTGCATTATTCCCCCACCCCAGGGTCCCTGCCAGATGAGGGAATGAGTGATGGGGCCCCTCTGTGACAGAGCTCGAGCCCCACCCTATAACAGGATGGGACCTCTTGTCAGACCTCTTTCTGCAGCCCTGGGCCAGGCCAGGGTGAGGAAAATGTCCAGACTCGCAGCTGAGCCCACTCCTGTGGCATCTTGCCTGAGTTCTGGGGCACCTGTGCAGTGCAGGGGACAAGCCCAGAGCAGAACTTTCCACGGAAAAAGCCAGCAACCAACGCCCCCGCCCAGCTCCTCCAGGCTCACAGGCAACCTGGCCTCCTGGCCTCCCTGCTGGGGCCCTGCTGAGGTGCCTGGGGCATGGCCTCTGAGCACAGTTCTTGCCAGGGTGCAGGGGTGTCACCCTAGAACAGTTAGGGCAGGTGTGGGGTGGCTAGGACAACACCAGCAGTGAAGGAATGAATGAGTGAATTATTTAATTAATGATTAGGATTCAAGCCTATCCTAAGAATGAAGAGCAGATGGTACACCCTATAATTCCAGCACCCTGGGAAGCTGAGGCAGGAGGATGGCAGGGCTCAACCCAGCTTGGGTGATTTTTGAGACCTTGCCTCAAAACTGAAGCGCGTGGAGAGAGAAGGCCTTGGGTTTAATTTTGAGCACCACACAAACAAAACAAAAAACAAAGCAAGCGGTCTTGTCCCTGCTCCGGCCTGTCTCTGGGCTCACTGGCGGGCGCTTGGGGCAGCCCCTGCCCTCTGTATACCCCTCTCCACCCTGAACCCCTCACTCTAGGTTTGGGTGCAGTGCAGCCTGTGTGGCGTAAAGGCGGAGGAGCATTTATGCCTGAGTGGGAAAGCCCGCTGCAGAGACACAGCTCGGAGTGATTTCCGAATTCCGGCTCTATCTGACCTGCTGCCTCCTCCTCGCCTTTGCCCACTGGCTGGCTCCTGGGGTGCTGGTGCTAGGTCCTCTACCCCAAAGCTCTTCACAACCCAGTCCCACTCTCCACCAGGTAGGGGAGGGCAGAGTATTGCCATAGTTTTTAAACACCAGGTAGAGGCACATAGGACAGAGCGTCAGCTCATATCCTGGTGCACAGCTGTGTTTTTCTCAGAACAATTCCATCAACACTTCTGCTGACTCCCAGCTCTGGGCGACCACTACTTGGTCCTCGGTCTGCATGGTCCTGTGGTTGGCTTCTTTTACTCAATCCCTTTTTCTTTTTTTTTTTTTTTTCAGTATTAAGCACAGAGTCTCACTGTGCAGCTCGTACTGATCCTCCTGTTTTCAGCCTCTCCAGAGCTGGGATTACAGGCACATGCCACCATGCCCAGTCCCTTTCCGCAGGTGTTTGGCTCCGTCGCTTTCTGTCCTCACTGTCCTTTCAGTCCCTTGGTCCCTCGGTCCCAGCCAGACCCTACTTGCTGAGCTCCTTTCCCTGCAGGAAGTGAGGGTTCTTTAGGTCCAGGCCCCGAATCCAGTAGCTGTGGCCCGCGGTAGTGGCCAGTGCCCAGCCAGGTTCCCATCCGGCTCATGTCTCGGGCCACTGGGCCTCTGAGCATCTACAGTTACTTTGGACTGAATTCTCCAGATTCCAGCCCAGTCCCAGCCCTGCCTGCCTGATCCCTATCCTCCACCCATTGTGCGGGCTTCAGACCCGGGGGGTCTCAGCCGGCTTAGCTGAGGGCGGGTGGCTGGGGATTGAGTGTCGCCCGGCTGCGGCACGTGCTGGGGTCCCGGGGACTCAGGCCACACTGGGGCTGTGCAGCTGCCTGGAAAAACACTGCCTGGCTTCTTGGAGGCAGCAGGGGCCTGGGGCTGGACAGCAGCTCAGGTCGGCCTCCCACCAGCCCTTCTCTTCTCCCTCAATGCCCTTTTCGATGAAGGGCTGTGGCAAGCAGTTGGCAGCTGTGCCCAGAAGGCCAAAGAATGACCGCACAGCCCAGCTGTTACACTCCCCATTCTGTGCCCGAAAGATGCCCCACCCCAACCCAATGGGGGCAAAAATTCACACATGCATGCTGAAAGTGGCGCAGGTGCTGCCTGCTGGTTCTGGAATAGTACTCGGCCCCAAAAAGGAAGGAGGCATGGGTGCGGGGCACACCCACTTTGGCAACATTCCAGGACCACGTGTTGTGAGAATCTGCACAGGGCATCCAGTCCGTGGGAATGCAGCGACACGGATTACCAGTTCCCAGAGGTTGGGAGAGGAGGAGAGTGTGGGGAGAGACTGCTGCTGAGTCTGGAGGTTTCTTTTGGGCAGATGAAAACGTGGAGCTCAGTAGAAGCAGTGGTTGCACAATCCCGAACAGGCACAAAGCGCCGCGGAGCTGTAAATCTTAAACTGGTTAATTTTATGTTATGTGAATTTTGCCTCATTAGAAAAACAAACAAACAATCAGGCTGGTAATAGCTCCAGTTCGGTCGAGCTTGGCAAGTGCCTTCCTGCCTGAGAGTTGCTAGCTGCTATTACAAAGGTGCCCTCCGGGTACCTCTGGGAGAACTTCCTGTTGCAAGGTGGCACCTGCCATGCCTGGTACACAGTAGGTGCACAGTGGACATCACCCTTGTTTTCTCCTGCATCTACTGGGCATCCAGATGCATTAAGGCAATGCCAGTGGCCGGTCCCTTAGGTGGGCAGCCTGTCCCCTGGGTTGGCTATGACCCAATGCTGGACACAGATGTCTAAGATACCCATTTTGCAGATGTAGAAACTGAGGCTCAGGGCCTTCCTGAGCTCAGGCCAAAGCTCAGGCTGGAATCAGTGCGAAGAGTGGGGGGCCAGCTGCTGGCTCACTCTGGAGCCTGCCCTACTAGGCACCATAGGGGAGGGTGCTGCCTGCCTGCCCAGCCTCATCCCTGTCTCTTCTTGCTTCTGCAGAGCACTGTCGTCCGTGGTGGCCCTGGGAGCCAATATCATATGCAACAAGATTCCTGGTCTGGCCCCACGGCAGCGTGCCATCTGCCAGAGCCGGCCCGATGCCATCATCGTGATAGGGGAGGGGGCGCAGATGGGCATCAACGAGTGCCAGTACCAGTTCCGCTTTGGCCGCTGGAACTGCTCCGCCCTCGGCGAGAAGACCGTCTTTGGGCAAGAGCTCCGAGTAGGTAAGGGTGCCTCCAGGCTGCGGTCCGGCGGGCCAAAGGGCGGGAGCCAGTGCCGGCCTTCCTGCCACGTCGCTGTCCTGGTTCTGTGCCGCTGGCTTGTCAAGGCCTGACCGTGGGGCTCTCAGCGGGAGTCGGCCCTGGACCCGCCCCGTGTGGACAGGGAGACCCCACACATATGCTGGCTCTGAGCCGCAGGGCAGGGGAATCCATCCGAAGGGTGCAGGAGCCTGGCAGCTGGGGTCGGTCGGGGCAGGGCCAGGCACATCTCAGGTGCCCAGCAGCAGTGTGGACCAGGTGCTGCTGTCTCTAGGCCTCCACTGCTGACCCGGAAGTGGGGAAGTTGGCCTGAGGAGGACCGGGAGTGGCTCTGGGAGGAGGAAATGATGTCCTGCCCAGGGTGGGAGGTGCTCCAGGCACTGGCCCAGGGCAGGTGGCAAGCAGGACCCCTACCGTGCTGTGCCAAGTGAGGGAGGCAATCTGCCCATGGCCCGGTCCTGGGGTCCTCATGGCCACCGTCTGTTCTCACATCCGGGACATCGACCTCACCAAGCCCACTCATAGACGAGGAAACTGAGGCCCAGGAAGGGTCCTCTCCGAGAGCACCTGGAGTAGCTCAGAGGACGCCCGTGACTTCTGTTGCCTGACACAGCTCAGTATGCTGTGCGACCTCAGGCACAACCCCAGGTAGCTCTGGGCCGAAGTGTCTCATCTGTGTCCCCACAGCCCCTCCCCTCCCCTTCAGACAGTATGTGCTCAGTAAACTGTTGCAGGAGGCCTGAGGAAGGAGCAGCAGCGATTTGCCTGCCCAGAGGCTGTAGGAGGTCAGTTGGGGGTGCCCAGCCTGCAGGCACAACGCGACCTTCCGATCTTAGGAGCCTGGGCCACAGAGCAGGGCCACAGCTGCCGGGACAGAGGCCAGCACCCGGCTCTGCAGGGCTGGGAATGCAGGCGTGGGGCTGGGTGGCACCAGAGAAAGTCCCTGGGGGCCCCTTTGCGGTAAGCAGCCGTGGGTGGCACCTGGCACGGCCAGGAGGGCAGCCCCGCCCCATCCCCCAGGCTCTGCCACCCAAGTGCAGCTCCATCCTGCCAGGTGCCAGCTGGGTGCCTGCTCTGCACTGGTGCCCACCTGTGTGCTTGGTCCCTCCTGCTTCCCCACTCCCACGTGGGGAAACTGAGGCCTGACGTCATGGCTACTGCTTGATGGGGAGCTTTCTGGTCTTCCTCACTGTGTGGCAGTCACTTTGTACGTGGGCAGGGGGTGGTGGCTGGGGACCCCAGACATCTGTCCTGGCCACCACTGGTCTGCCCACGTACCCCAGTTCTCAGTGAATGCTTGGCCCCGTGCACTGTCCCTGTTGGGCAACACAGCTGCTGGCCTGCTCTTGGTGCTCCAGGTCACCTGAGCATTGGCCTGGTGGCTCAGGACCTGTGGTGGAGCTGGAAGAGTACCATTGTGTCCCCAAGGCACTGATGGAAGGAAGTGACACAGCGCTCGCGTGGGGGTTGCTCTCTGCTCTCTGTGTCCCGGGCCCTAGCCTTTTGCCACCCCTGCCTGTTCCCCTGGTCCTACCCGGGGCCTCCTGCAGGGTCCCACTCCTCTCACACCACTCCACTATCTCTGCTGTCTCTGGACTGTGCCTGTTCTGGCCTGCCAGGGATCCTCCCACCAGCACGCCCTGTGCCCTCTTCTCTTGCCCACTGTGCCAGGGCCCACTGACCCCAGCAGCTGTTGGTTCTAGAGATCAGCATCTGCTACTTTATCCACCATGCCAGGGTCATCACCCCTGTAAAGCCCCCAGTGTCTGTCTCTGTTGACCCCTCCACCCTGCCCTTGCCCTTGCTGGACCTTCTCCGGCCCCTTTCCGCCAGCCCCACCAGCCCCAGTTACTGGGCTAAGCAGAAGCCATGCCACGTCCCCTCCTTGTTCTGGCACCTGTAGCAGCTCCGTTTCTCTTGGACGAAGCTGGTGCCCTCCCACATCTTATCCCCCCTGGTCCCTCCTCCCATCCCCTGTGCTACACCTCTTGGGTCACCACCTCCTGGGGCTTCATCTTCCCCAGATTCTTAGGTCCATCCTTAGATCCTCTAGGGCCTGCCTACACCTTGTGCCAGGCAGTCTTGCTGACCCCCAGGCTGGGTCTCCTGTTCCCTCCTGTCCCAGGAGTACGTAGCTAGCTGCTAGCAATCATGGGCAGGGAGGTGGCCTACATCAGAGGTGTACTGGGTGCTGCGCACGGACGGGAGCCTGCGCATGAGCTGGCAGGGCACCAGAGCACGGGTGGGAGTGGCCACTCATGTATGCTCATTAATGATTGTCCTCAAGAGGGGGACAGTCTCCACAGGCCTTGCCTGTGACCTTGGACCAGCCCTTATCTTGAGTGCTGAAGGGAACCCCTAACTGGTAAACCAAGCCATGTGCAAAGCTCATACACCTGTGAAGAGGCCCGCGCACCTCCAGGTGCTCCCCTCTAGGTAGATCTGTCCATGAAGACTGTATGCTGGCCTTGCCTGGGGCCTGTGGTGCCAGTGCTCTGGGCCTCCCTGCGCTGACATAGTCCCTTGTGCCTGGCAGCTTCCCCTAGGCTGCACAGGCCCAGGCCAGGCTATGCCCGTGTGTGGCCTGGCCGCACCTGGCTGCCAGGGAGGGGGAGCACCACCTGTCATGTGCCAGCCTTGGACATGACCAGGCATAGGGGCCACCCTAATCCCGGCTCACGTGAGTGGCCTGTGGCCACCGAGCTGCAGCTGTCGCCACTGCTGTTGCTCTGTGGGTAAGCTCCTCACCGGCCTTCCCATGCGTCCTGTCCCAGTGGGGCTCAGCCATGGCCTTGCTGTGTGCCACGTCAGCCCGGGTCAGCTGGTGTGACCCTGTGTCAGGGACGAAGGCCTCAGGGACAGAGGGCAGCTCCTGGGCATGTGCTCTTGCTGCCCTGGTGGGGCTTTGCAGACCAGGCCCAGGGGAGGCAGCATTATCCCCAGGAAGGACTGGGCAGGGCTCTCCCCTCCATAGCCAAGGCCGAGGTTGGCTGGGAGCACTGAGGTCTCGTGTGTGACCCAAGCGTGGGCAGCGTGAGACCACAGCAGGCTTCAAGAGCAGATGCGGTCCTCCATCCTGATTGCTGATTACCGCAAGGCCCTGCTCACTCAGGGATGCTGGAGCTGAGCTCCTGTGGGCTGGTCCCAGGATACCATCCTGAATCGGGGCAGGGACAGGGCACAGGCCACCTGGTAGCTGCTTTCTAGGGCCAGGGTGGGAAGGCAGTGCCCTGGCATTGCTGTTGCCCTTCAGCCTGCGTGCACTGAGCATCAGGGCCATGTAGGGCCAGGGCTGTACCCACAATGCCTGGCTGAATGGATGGGAGGCTGGGGATGGGGCCTTGAAGTGACCCTGCCCCAAGACCTGCTGGCCACACCCCAGCAGCAAGCCCTGTCCCTGGTCCGCAGCCCTCATATCCCCATGTCACCCTGTTCATCTTCCCCTGTGAGCCCCATTTCCCCCAAGACATTCCTAGGCCCAGGATCCCAGCATCCAGGACACACCGTGCAGTTGGCGTTTGAAGGTCAGGATCACAGACTCCCTGCGGACCAAGGCAGGAAGCCCACTTCAGGCTCTTGAGGGGGTGGGGACAGGTGGGGTGGGGGACCCTCCTCAAGTTGTCGCTGAAACATGAAGCACAGCAGCCCTGACTACTGTGTCCTCTGCTCCCAACTGCTGGGCCAGTCTCCAGTCTCCTGCTCCCCATTCGACCTTGGGCACAGCCTGGTGACCTGGGCCTGTGAGGTTGAGGCTGGCTCCTCAATTCCTCTTCAGGAAGGGGCCGTTCTGCACAGTCAGCATGAGCTCCACACAGCAGCCTGGAGCTGGGGAGGGCGCTACACGTTGGGCCAGCAGGGCAGGACAAAAGCTGGAGGGTCCCTGGAGGGGTAGGGCCATCTCCAGGGTCCATACCATAGCCCGGGGATAAGTGTCACTGGCTTCAGGTTCTGTTATTTGCACTTTGTAGACTGGGAGGAAGCCCTGGAGGGGCTGAGCCCGACCATACCCAGGTGGAGGTGGAGGTGCCCAGCTTCGTGGAATCCAGGCCTGGGGAAGAACAGGCTCTTGCATTACTATGGACAGGCATGGGGGGATTTTGTCAGTAGCCTGGTGAGTGAAGACCCCAGGGCTGCCTGAGGAAAGACCTGAGGGCAGCTGCGGCTCACCTGGTCCCCTCATTCTGGGGCCCACCTCACCCTCCCGCTCTGGGCCCGGCTGGCTGGCACAGGACCACAGGGGACAGCGCGCATGCGAGGCCGCCCGGGTCGGAACAAAGGCCTGGGGCACGCGGGCGCCGGCGTGTTCGGACCTGGTGCAGCTTTGCAGGGCTGTTTATGACGAGGACGGGAAGAGCTTAGTGCGGAGACTCTGACTCAGCTGGGCCGGGTGGACCGGGTGGGGCTGGGAGATGGGACGGGACAGAGAGCAATGCCAGGGCAGGACAGAGACTGGTGGAGACTCCTTGATGGGGACAGCACACACAGTGACATTGCATGCACACATGCACACTTAGAGCACACAGGCACATGCACGAGTGCAGACGCATGTGCACTTTCACATGTGTGCACATAGACACACACCTACACACACACACACACACCTATACACACTTACATGCTAGGCCTCAGGAGAGGCCTGCACTGGGTACAGGGAGGCAGCAATCTCCGTGCACTTGCAGCGGGCATGCAGGGCATGGGCTGCAACCTCTGTTCACCTGGGCAGGAGCAGGAATGGTATCAGGGAGACCCCAACAGGCTCCTGGGACCGAGCTGAGCCCTGCAGGGAGCTCTAGGCTCCAATGCAGCTGCACACAGAGCCAAGACCCGGCTGGCCCTGAGCACCTCGGACTCCCCTGCCCCCAGCCCTGCCTCACACCACGCCTGATATGAGCCTCCAACTTCTGTTCTCAGGTCCAGTGCCACAACCTGGACACTGGCTGGCACTAGCTTGACTGGGTGACATCAGTGTATGGCCTGGAGATGTCCTGTGAGGATCTTGGGGACCTGGGGGGTTGGGCTGGCTGGGGCTCAGTCTGGCCAGTGAGTCTAGCCAGGCGTCCTGTGTTGATGACAGCTCTGCCTTACCTGCCTCCTCCTTCAGAGATTTTGAAGGAAACCCAGGTACCTTCAGCATGCCACCTAGGGAAACTGAGGCCCAGGTGCGGAGGGCTGGGCCAGGCCCTGTAGCTCAGGCTCTATTCTGTCTAGGGTCTGGGTGAGGGCCGAAGCTGACTAGCTGTGCCAGCCTGCCTTCCCATCCCGGGCTCCTGAAGCCGTCAGCACCAGGCTCACCCCATTTTCCCTGGAAGTGGCCCTCTGCATGGCCCTCAAGGGCACAGCTGCCTTACCTAGGGCTGCCCCTGGGGCTGCATCCTAGCTCCACCTGGCAAAGCCCCCCCCCCCCGGCAGCTCTCTATGGGACCCTTAGAAGGTGAGCACCTGGGAGAGTGCCGCTCCCTCTGGCTGAGGTCTAAGAATTGGCTCCCTGATCCCACAGTGTTCCCCGAGTGTCACATGGCTGCTCCTTGCAGGACAGACCGCTCTTGGCTCACTGTTGCCCAGAGGCCTTATGGGGCTGTCCCTTCTTCCAGGATCACTGTTCCCTGGAAGGTTGCTCCCTTTGTGAGCCCTGCTAGTTGTGCCATGGAGGACGCTTCTTCAGCACCCTCCTTCCTAGCAGAGCCCTCACTGGTCGCTGGCCACCCTGGCTCCTCCAGAACTCTTGCTGGCTAGAACCTCCACTCTGCCTGGGAGCCCCGTGGTCCTCACGCCACAGGCTGCAGCCCGTTGGTCCTGCCTATGGGGGGGACTGGGCTCCTCAGGGTGCCTGGGATACATGTGACTGGGCAGGGCAAGTAAGAGAAGACTCTGGCCACATGCTGGGTCCTGGTGGGCGCGCCCTATTTGGGCAGCAGTGGCTGAGCATGGAAGCTGGGGCTGCAGGTGACTGGGTGCTCCCACGGCCCCTTCCCTGCCTCAGCTGGGCCTGGGCCCCCATTCATGAGGTGGGGGCCTGTTGCATACTGATGTGGCCACTGTGAGGGGCCACCGTGAGGCCACAGGACACCACACAGCTCATAGAGCACAAAGCCTCTCACTGTCCTGCCTGCCCCTCCTGGCTGTTGTATGCCCAAGACTCGTTTTGCTCCTGCCGCAATCTGACTAACTAGTAAGTACAGTGCTGGAGTACAGTGCTGGAGGTGGAGCCCGGGCCTTTGCGCACTGAACCGCGTTCCCTACCCCATCCCCCGTGTTTTTAGAAATTGGGCCTTGCTAATTTTCTTAAGTTGCTTGAGTTAGGTTTGAATTTGAAATCCTCCTGCCTCAGTCTCCCAGAGTGGGAGACACCCACAATCAGTCTTATAACAGCTGCCCCTTCCTCAAAAAACTAAAGCCAACAAACTTGTGCCTAGCAGGGTGCAGTGGCACACTAGTGTACTTCCTGTACTCCAGAAGGCCGAGCTGGGAGGGCAGCAGGTTGTAGCCCAGCCTGGGCAGCTTACTGATGTAGTGAGACCCCGCCTCAAAATGAAAAATTTGAGCCGGGCGTGGTGGCGTATGCCTGTAATCCCAGCACTCGGGAGGCTGAGGCAGGAGGATTGTTGTGAGTTCAAGACCAGCCTTAGCTACAAAGTGAGCGTAAGGCCAGCCTGAACTGCATAGTGAGACCCTGTCTCAAAAAGACAAAAAAAAAAAAAGAAAAATTTAAGAAAAGGCTGGAGATATGGCCCAGGGTTTGGTCTCTAGTACCCTAGAAAGGAAAAGAGGGAGGGAGGGAGGGAGGTATAGAGGGAGGGGGAAAGAAAGAAAAGGAAAAACGAGGTTAGCTACAAGCTGTAAGGACAGCTTGCTTCGTGTTGCTTCTTCTGCTCACTGGCGTGGGCTCAAGGCCCGGCTGGCCAGGGTGTGTCTGTCTTCCTTCTCTTTCTCAAGCAGAGCCTTGTCTTGTCCACTCACCCCAGTGCGTTCGTAGGTTGTCACAAAGTGCCCGCCGTGAGCACGTGCACACCGCGCTTTGCACCATGCCTTCACGCCCCATGCCGTCCCTCCGGGTGGCTCGCTGCCCACCACGATGTCCCTGAGCCCTGCCGGGAGCATGCTGAACTCCTGCACCATAGCGGCCCCTTCCACACTCACCAGTTGCACGTGGGGCCCGATTCCCCAGTCCCCCCCAGTACTTGCTGTTGTCGGTCTTTTATTTTCACCATCCTCTGCGTGGAGAGGAAGGCGACTCTGGTGTGGATTTGCATGACCTCGATGGTTGATGACACATCTTTTGGAGAATGTGCAGGTGCACATGTGCCCTGTGAAGACGCAGGCATTCCCCTGTGAGCCGAGGCTTGGGCCACCCGCCTCTGGGATAGGTGTCCTGGCCACATAACAGAAAGTGCCCTATTCCTTGGCAGAGATACAGAGACACAGAAAGCCCCTGGTGCTGGTGCAAGGTCACACAGCTGGCCATTTAGCATTCGACTTGAGTTCAGGGGCCAGACTCTGAGCACCCCACCCTCATCTCTTAGTCCCAGAAGACCACATGTGGGGCCCTAGCATGCCAGACCCTGCTCTCCCATGCCCAGAGCCTCCGGCTGACCTGGGCTATATGCTGCCCATCTCTAGTCCTTAGGCCCTTGGCTGGAGGCAGGAGCGGCACCAGATCATCTCTGAGGCCCTTCCCAGACTAGATTTTCCAGTCTTGAGCATCCTTGTAAGGGGGACCAGGGGCCCTGGCCTCCCCAGTGCAGTGAGCCAGGACCCTGTGAACTCTGGTCAGCCTTTAATCCTCTCTTAAATGAGTCGGGTGCCCCCTGTGGACACAACCATGTCCCAGGCAGCTTTGCACAGTGGCTGATGGCAGCCAGGAGGAGCAGCAGGTCTGTTCTGACCACTCTGCCACTCACAGAGGAGGGCCTGGGTCTCCATAACCTATGCAAAGGGCTGAGCTGGGTGGTCCCCAGTGACCCAATGGTTCCTGGTGGTCACTGCTGTTCATATCTGGCCTTCTGTGGAATGGGAGTGTTGGGGTACAAGGGGCAGGGTTGTGGGTGGCCCCATGGGACGCTGCCTCACATCCAGTTCTCCAGCTGGCCCGAGCAGCACGCATCCTCTTTGCTGTTAACTCTGCTCTGGATCCCGGGCAGGTGGGACTGCCAGCTATGTCAGGCACCACTCGTGGCTCTGAGAGGGCACAGGAGGAGAGACTCACATGAGGTGCACCTTCTCCAGCCCAGGACCTGAAGACCCTTCCCTTTCAGGGCCCACATGCCAACCCCCGACTGCACAGGTCCAGAGAGGGTCGGGACCCAGGTCAGGCCCTAAGGACTCAGAGTCCTACTCAGGGTTCAGTAGGGCCATGGGTGCAGCTATGTGGCTGACTCACCCTTGGCCTGAACTGTCCTGTAGGCAGTTCAGGCCAACCTGAACTGCCTACAGGACACTGTCTCAAAAAAGAAAACATCTAAGTGCCTTAGAGGGGGCACAGTGGGGGGTGGGGGCAAATAGTCCTGATTGCCCCCAGGACTATAGCAGCAGTTTTGGCCCAGGCACCCCTCCCCTAGCACACCTGCAGGGGCCAAAGAGCTCAGGTGGCAGCAGCCTGCCTGAGCCAATCCCCTCTGGCCTCAAGGCTCAGCATTCCTACCTGTGTGATGGATCTGCTAGCCCCATCTGGGTTGCCATGGAGATGGTAAGGGTCTGGGAATGCGCCCAGCCCTGCTCTGCCAGGTCAGGGGTCAAAGCCCACATGGAGACCAGGACTCTGGAAGAGGGTCACCTGCCAAGATGAGTACTTGGAGGCGGGGTGGGGGGCAGCTGTGTCTAGAGCCCAGGCCCTGGGAACACAGACAGGGACCACCACTGTTGCCCAGGGTGGGCAGGAGGAAGCCAGGGACTCCTTTTGTCACCATGGTCACTGGGCTGCGGAGAGTGGAGGTTGAGGACAGAGGGGTCATACAAGCCTTGAGACCATTCTCAGAGGCCTTGGGAGCTATTGCCAACTGCTGAGTGAAGTTTGAGGCCCAAGACTATTTGCATTTGGGGCACAGGATCAGTGTTCTAAATTTAAGCATTCAGAGCCAGGCGCAGAGGAGCACCCCTGTGAGCCCAGATCGTGGAGGCTGAGGCAGAGGATCGCTTCCAGTTTGAGGCCAACCTGAACTGCCTACAGGACACTGTCTCAAAAAAGAAAACATCTAAGTGCCTTAGAGGGGGCACAGTGGGGGGTGGGGGCCCCCAGCAGGGCCCAGAGGCCGCTGTGTCCCGGGCCACACCCAGAGTCCTCAGCCCATCTGTGAAATGGGGCCGCAGCTCCTCCAGGTACAAGGGTTCCAGGCACCAGAGCACCACGGCTGGTGACCACACCTCGCACTGTCCCAGGTGCCCCCTTGACTCTCCCCACAAAATTTTGATCTGTTCACTCCTGACTCTGGGCAGGTGGCACAGGGGCTGGGCTCCTTGAATCCAAATCCAAAAGGAGTGAGTGGGAGGGGCAGCAGTGAGTAATGTTGAGTAACTAAGCCTGCATCTCAGGACAGAATGGCAGCTAAGCCCCGGCCTGCCTGGCCGGTCCCCTCCTGGGGAAGGTCACAGGGCCACACAAGCACTGCGTTTCCAACCCAGTAGCTTCCAGGGACCCAAAAGCCAAGCCCTCAGCTCCTTTCAAGTCTCCTTCAGCTTAGAATTGCAGCCTGGGTGCAAATCCTGCCTCAGTCACTCATGTTTGTGCCTTGGCCTCCTCGTCTGTGAAATGGGGTGATGGCCAGACCTGGGCCCTCTGCTGGTCATGAGTCCGTGGGAGCAAAGGGAGGGCACAGGTGTCAGGGTAGAGGCTGCTCCCTGGCTCCAGGAGTGGCTTCTCGAGCGCAAACTCCAGTGAGGCTCAGTTGTGCCAATACAGTAGGAGACTGAGGCAGGAAAATCACAAGTTCAAGTCCAGCATGGGCAATTTAGGAAGAACCAGTCTCAACATAAAAAAATAAAAAGTTTGGGGATGTAGCTCAGTGCAAAGGCCTTGGGTCCAACCCCAGTACCACACACAGAAAATGTAGAAGTTCAAAATCCATTGCCCATCAGGTGTGGTGAAGCGTGCTTCCGGTCCCAGCACTTGAAAGGCTGAGGCAGGAGGATCACTGTGAGTTTGAGATCAGCCTGGGCTTCATCATGAGCTCAAGGCCAGCCTGAACTACACAATGAGACCCTGTCTCAAAAACACCATTACACAACTTCAGGCGGTGGGATGTGGAAATAAGACAGGGGCCAGCATGGAGCGGAGAAGTGTTACCAGGGTGAGTTCTGGGTCCAGCAGTGGAGCAGCTGTGCAGGAGGTACACCTCATCCTGAGATGCGAGGAGCACTGTGCTGGCCACATCCACTGCCACCTCCCGCCTCCATGTCCTGCTGAGGCCGTGGCAGTTGGCACATCACACGTGCACACCATGCATGCACACACCACCTGCTCACAGGTGTTGTGGACCCCAAGCACCATATACATCGCACACACACACACAATCTCTGTAGGGCCCTTTGTTCATGTCCTCAAACTCCTTGGGGACCAGGGAGGCCTACCCCTGTCCCTGCTGGGCCCAGGCCCTGACAGCAGAGCTTCAGCCACTGCCTCTGAGCCTGGCTGTCCTGCAGCCTGTTTTGGGCCTTCTGAACTTGAACTGTGGGCTCCGGGCCCTCCCTGCCACAGTAGGTTCTCTGCAGCATGGGGACCCTGGGCTGCCCCAAGAGGCATAGCGGCTCCATGGTCCCCCTCACCACCCCCCAGCAGAAGGATAGGGACAGGCTTCTATGGAGTGAGCACCCTGGGAGTAGCCCAAACTGCCTGGTGGGTGCAGTGTGGGCCAGGACTGGGCAGGCAGGATTGCCACTCCTGCGTCTTACTGGGTGGGGACCAATGCTTAGTGCTGCCCCTGGCCCTTTTCAGTCCTGGGTCTTCTCACAGAAGCCCCTTCTCCTGCCCACGCAGACCCCCCCCCACTGGACGTCACCAGGGAAGGGACCTGAGGATGCCCCAGCTGGAGACAGGGTCCATGGCACGTGGGCAGCTTCTGGAGCAAGGCCGGGCATACACTTAGCGTTCAGTGGATCCGACCGAGGCTGGACCTTTTGTTAGGCCCAGCAGCGAGGCCCACAGCCAGGCACACGGGGACAGCTCTGGCGGGTGCTGGACAGGCTCGTGCTGTGAGTGGGGGCCAGGTGCAGCTGCCCCACCCTGCTGTCCCCAGGCCTGCTCTGCCTGTCCTTAGACAACTGTGGGCGCCAGCGCTGGAGTGTGGCTGCTCTTGCGGAGCCCAGCCTGGAGCCTGTGCTGGGCTTACACAACTTTAGGCGGTGGGATGTGGAGATAAGACAGGGCCCAGCATGAGGTGGAGAAGATGAAGAAATCAGAGCTGGGTCCTCTGGGTCCCAGCAGGCGCGGAGCGGGTCGAACAGCGAGGACGCCTTTCTGGTGGAGTGCCTGGGAGGCTGCCTGGAGGGGGAGGCACTGGCCTGGGTGCGGCGCACGGAGCTGCTGGGGCCTCAACACACCGCGCCTCTCCACCCACAGGGAGCCGCGAGGCCGCCTTCACCTACGCCATCACTGCGGCCGGCGTGGCGCATGCTGTCACGGCAGCTTGCAGCCAGGGCAACCTGAGCAACTGCGGCTGCGACCGGGAGAAGCAGGGCTACTACAACCAGGCTGAGGGCTGGAAGTGGGGTGGCTGCTCGGCCGACGTGCGCTACGGCATTGACTTCTCCCGCCGCTTCGTGGACGCCCGCGAGATCAAGAAGAACGCGCGGAGGCTCATGAACCTGCACAACAACGAGGCTGGCCGCAAGGTAGGCGGAGCGGGGCACCGACCCCGGCCCGGGCTCCCCTGGCACCTGTGGGGACTTCCCGGAGGACAGAGCCTTCCTCCCGGGACTCAGGCTGTCAGGCTGACCTGGGGAGGGGCAGGGGTGGCCCAGGACCAGCTGTGCGCGAGCCAGAGACAGAGGCTGTGGGAGGGGCGGAGAGGCCTGGGGGTCTCGGGGCGCGCGGGGGTGGGGGGGTGATTCAGCCCGGACACACTGGGGAAGAAGTCAGGGTGAGCCTGCTGCTGCAGCGGCCGGGAGATGAGGGCCCCAGATACCAGACTGGGAGGAGCGGCCACCAGGCGGCAAGATGGCCCGAGATAGGGCAGCCAGCGGAGCGGAACACCTCGGGGTCTGGCTCCCCCGGGTGTGGGGCGCGAGGGGCTTCTTGGACCTGGGCAGACCTCTTGCCTGAAGGACCCCTCCGCCCCAGGGACCATGGCCGCCTGCTCGCTCATCCATCCAGCAAACACTCCCTGCCCTTTCTGAAGCCAGGCACTAGGCAGAGGGAAGGCCACCAAGGCCCCAGCTGTGGGGGCTGGGCCCTCAGGAGGGGCTGGGGTCACACCCAGGATCAAGTGGCCCCTGGGGCCTGGGGAAGGCTTCACTTCCTGGATGGGGGTGGGGGGTTGGGCCTGGGGCTTTGTAGGAGAGTAGAGGCCAGGAGGGATGAGCACGGTGGATGTTCAGGTCCAGTGGGAGACTGGAGGGGCAGGGTGAGTTCTGGAAGGGAGCAGAGGCCACACAGGCCGAGGTTTGCCTTGATGCAGTATCCTATGGCAGGTTATAGTCACATAAGTGAACGCGTGAGTGGGGACTGAACGACGAAGTTGGGCCTCCTAGAGCTCTCAGAGAGCAGGGGGAAGAAGAAGGTCTCCTGCCCAGGCAGCTGGCAGGCATCCTGGGGCCCTCCTTGGAGGGGGCAAACTGAATCCTCCTGGAATCCAGCATTGGCCGGCTGTCCTGACTCTGTGATACCATGCTTAACAGACATGATTCCAAGAAACAAGTGGTTTAATTTGGCTCACAGCTTCAAAGAGTGCAGTCCAGGGCTAGCTGGCTGTGGCAGGCACACCGTGGTGGAAGAGCATAGTGAAGGCCAGCCAGGAGGAGGAGGTTCCAGGAAGGTGACCCTGCTGTACCTAGCAGCACTGGGCCCTAGTGGCAGGGCCCATGCATCCTGCCTCTGTGACCATGTGGTTTCCCCTACTCTTGCTTCTCTCCTGTCTGGACTTAGGACCTGCATCTAGGATGGTCACATCACCTGGCTTACCATGGTGTTGCCTACAAAGGCCCTGCTCCTAGTATGGCTACCTTCCAAGGTGCCCAGGGATGTGAAGGGGCCCCTGACTAACTCCACTCTGGCCCTGTGGACTGGAGTTCCTGCTGGGGTTGGGTCAGAGCAGCTGAGCCACGCCATGCAGCCTTGGCCCCTGAGATCCCTCCCAGGCCCCCTCCCAGGCTGGGTTGGGCTCTAACAGATGATAGGGTCTCCTCTGACCCCCTGAGGTGATGCTGGCACAAGTGTTAGGTGCCTGCTGGCTGCTCAGCCCCGGGGTGTGGCCCTCAGAGTAGGACTGTAGGCGGATGGAGGCCTGGTGGGTGCTGGCTGCAGCTTCTTCCCTCCATAGTGACTTGGGAAGGTGGGAGGGGTCCACGGGAAGTCCTGGGCTGATGCAGGGTGCTCTGGAGCCTTCTCACTGCTGTCACAGATTGGGTACTAGTGCTGACAAGGATAACTGCTCAGGAACTAGCTTGGGCCAGCCCATGACAGCCTGCTGCATGACTGTTCCCCCTGGGCCCGCACACCACTGACTCCTAGGACAGTGTGATAGCCTGAGGTTGAGGAGCAATGCCAGTGTGGGCAGCGATTAGCTTGCCCTTAGGGCGGGGAACACAGGCCCACAGGCCTCCCTAGGGGCCTCAGGCTGTCCCCAGGCTGTGGCTGGCAGGGCACTGCACGGCAGGCCCTTCCCAAGGACTTCAGTCACCAGCCTTGTTCAAGCTAAGCCCTGCTCCTGACCCAGCTGCACCCTCATCCTGGGGCCAGCACAGCACTGATCGCAGCCCAGAATCCCTGATGGGCACCTCGCAGGGGTCCTCAGTCAGGGAAGGAGCCTGGCATCAGCTCCTGGCTCCTCAGTCCCTGGGACCCAAGGGTCGTCCCGGAGCCCTGAGGTGCCAGATGGCGAGGATGCTGCAGGAGGAAGTGGCACATTCTTGAGCCCTGTGGTCACTTCCCGCAGACTATGGCCCGGCCCAGCCAAGCGAGGCTTTGGTCCTATTGTGTGAACTCCTGCCCAGTAGGCTTTATCCACTGCTGTCGCCAGCCAGCGGCTGGGCCTGGCTATCCCTAGGTGGGCACAAGGGAGGACATAGGCCAGCTGCCTGGACTTGGTGGGAACCAGGAGATGTAATGGGGTAAGAGGGAATAGAGGGTGTGGGAACCAGCCAAGAGGAAGGCTACAGGCCGAGGTGGGGACACCAGGTGGCAGTTGGAGGCTGGTCACTAGCCTGGACTCCCCTCCAGATCCGGCAGCCTGAGAGGAGGGACTCCAAGGGGCCCAGTTTGGACATCACTGTCCTGAGATGGTCCTACCATCATGGTAGAACAAGCAACAGGGATGAGAAGGGTGGAGGTCCGGGGCCACTGTCACCAAACTCCTTTTAGCTCCCATCCTAGCCTCCCATCCCTTTCGAGTGCTCCCCAAGCCTGTTCCCTCTCTTCCTCCTCCCTAGCTGACCCTGGAGGGGCAGTAGTCTCTTCCTGCTCATCCCTTTTGGCCCCAGGACAAATGCTCAGAGCAGAGTCTCCCCAGGCTCCAGGCCCCAGCCCTGGTCCACTCTGCACTTAGAGGTCTGGAGTATGGGTGCTATGTGGCTGACAGCTCCCTGCCTGTATCTGTGTTGACCCCTTTCCTCTTTGTGGTCTAGCAGGCTTCTGCTCATCCATCCTTAACCTGCTGTAGGCATGGCCTCCTCCAGGAAGCCCCCTGCTAGGCACTGCTATCTCCGCATGTTTCCCACATGGGCTGTGAGCCCAGGGCTCCCTGTGACATCTCTCATGCAGCCGGGTTAAGGATGGCGCTAGGGCAGTGGTGTCTCTGTGCATTGTTTCTCTCCCTCCTGTCTTTCACGTTCCCTCACCCATTCCCTTGCTGGGGGGTTTCGTGTCTGGGGCAGAGCTGGGGACAGACAGCAGGTGCCCCAATGGTGGGTTCTGGCCTCAGGGTCGGGGGCCCAAGCCCCTGCAGCGCTCAGCTCAGGGAGCTCTGACAGCTGACAAATGGCCCCTGAGCAGTGGCAGGCGGCAGCTAATGATTCCCCATCTTCACTCAGGCCCAGCCGGCGGGGCCCTTTCGATCCGAGTAAATGAGTACCTGGGGTCAGGGCTGGCTCTGGGAATCAGCCTTCCGGGGCTGCCAGAGAGGTCCAAGGAAACACAAGGCTGCACCCACCCTTGTGGAGCGGGGCAGCAAGACAGACAGACAGCCTCCCAGGGCCTCTGTGACCCGGGCCTCTGTGTCACCCTGGGCTCAGCCAGGCCCAGGGACCACCAACACCCACCATGGAGTGAGTGTCAAGCTTTGACTGCATAGTCAGCCCCGTGCTGGGTGCAGGGTGTGTGGGGGCAAGGTGGACAGGAGGGGCACCCACGCTCCATGTGCTTGTGGCTCTGGTGCCTCTGCATGGGCTCCCCACCCGCCACCCCTGGGCCTGCAGCCAGACTAGTGCTCCCAAGCCTTGGGGCCTGCCGTTGAGCAGAGCTCTGTACGCCGCTGTGAATGCTTTTGAAAAGTTTTTAAAAATTTTATCACACCAAAAAAAACCACATTGCCAGGAATGCCCCTCAAGACAGCCCCCTGGAGTTGAGCAACGCATCCCACCGTCCTGGCCATGTCCTGCAGCAGCTCTGGAGCCCTCATTCCCGAGGGTCTTCAGCTTCACTGCTGTGGCCGCCTCAGTGGCCTGGATCCATTCAAAATGTTTCCGAGGCGGAAGTCGCATGGCGTCAGACCCAGAGAGGAAGGCTGGTGGGGTCACGCTTTGTGTTGGTGTAGTCTTTAATAAATTATTTGAAAGTGGAACATTCACCATATATATATTTAGGTGACAACTACCCACAGTGGGTAAGGTTGCTAAAGGTGCACCACGCTCCCTTGTGCCCCTCACTGTATCCCATTCATGGGGACTGAGCTGCCCTTTGCACTTTGCACAGATGAGAGGCCGAGGCTGGGGCGGGGCGACATTTGTCTGTGGGCGCACAGCCCAGGGGGGCGCCTGGGAACCCCACTGAGGAAAGCTGTGTCGCCCACAGGTTCTGGAGGACCGCATGAAGCTGGAGTGCAAGTGCCACGGCGTGTCGGGCTCGTGCACCACCAAGACGTGCTGGACCACGCTGCCCAAGTTCCGCGAGGTGGGCCACCTGCTGAAGGAGAAGTACAACGCAGCCGTGCAGGTGGAAGTGGTGCGGGCCAGCCGGCTGCGGCAGCCCACCTTCCTGCGTGTCAAGCAGCTGCGCAGCTACCAGAAGCCCATGGAGACGGACCTGGTGTACATTGAGAAGTCGCCCAACTACTGCGAGGAGGACGCGGCGACGGGCAGCGTGGGCACACAGGGCCGGCTGTGCAACCGCACCTCACCGGGCGCTGAGGGCTGCGGAGCCATGTGCTGCGGCCGCGGCTACAACACGCACCAGTACACCAAGGTCTGGCAGTGCAACTGCAAGTTCCACTGGTGCTGCTACGTGAAGTGCAACACCTGCAGTGAGCGCACCGAGGTCTTCACCTGCAAGTGAGGGTTCCGGCGGGGTGCCAGCAGTGAGCCCTGAGGCCACCCCTGGGCCCCGGGCCACAGGCTCCCAGGGGCCTCTCCCCGCCTGGTGGCTGGACAGCAAGGCCACCCTCACGATGGATCCCCGCCCCTGGGGCAGTGTGGACAGTGGTTGACCAGGTTATTTATGTTTTCTTAGCACCAGAAGAGGACTCTTCACACTAACAAACGTGTAGCCAGTCCTAATCCACACTCCGTGTCCACCCAGCCCCTGTGCCCTTCTGCTATCTCCTCCTGTCCCATCCCTGCCACCCTTGCAGGTCCCAGGGATCAGAAGGGGAGGAACTGAGGACAGCCCAGCTTCCCTCCCTTTTGGAACTCATATCACAAAAATCAAAATGTCACTTGTGCCAGGTTCCAGGCCTGTCCAGTCCCCTTCCTAGTTCTTCATGCTCCTGAATGGGCCCTGGCCTGCCACCTGCAGTTTACAGAATCTGCCCCACCCCAGAGCCAGCCTGACTTCTGGGATGGTAGGGCTGGGCTGGGGTGTGGACAGCAGTGCTGGCCCCACTTGACAGATGGGCATACTGAGGTGCAGAGGGGCCTGAGCAGGGACTTGCCAGAGACCCTTCTGCTGTGAGTGGGTGCTCCCACCTTAGTCCCCAGCCAGCCTGCCCCGTAGATGCCCAGCTGCCCCCACCTGGGGCCTGCTGCTCCCTTCCCAGCTGGAGCCTCAGGGCTGCACACACTCTAGGCGCCTTCAAGGTTCTCAGAGCCTCGTGCGGGTCTCTGGTCAACCCAAGTGCCAGAAAAGCTGGCGGGTAAGGAGGGGCAGCTGCTAGGCCCCCCAGCAGTCGAGGGACACGCCAGACGTCTCCACAAATGGCACAGGCCTTTCCCTCTTGGTCACTTTCTCCCAGAACCTTGATGATGGGAATGGAATGGGAGGCTTGGCTCAGGGCTGGGTGTGCCCTTTCAGGGCCCTGCTCTGCCCCCAGGAGACAGGCATTGAGGGTGGGGTCCTCCCGAGGTCAGTGAACGGCTCCAAGTCACCACCACTGATCTCTGTTCCCCCAGTGTCCCCAGCAGCCTAAACATTGCCCAGGGCAAGTGACCCCTGTGGGTTTGCTGACCCCGTGTCCAGCCCACATCTGACAACGCCAGGACACCCCGAGCCTCTGGGCTGCTGTGAGTGCCCCCACCAGCCCCTGCCTTACCCAGCCCCAGGACACCCCGAGTCCACAGGCCGGCATCCTCTGCCGAGGAGCCCGGGTAACTTATACTGTTATATAGCGTCCAGATGTCTATAGTGTCTTTTAAGTTATTGTGACCTACACTGGGTTCTGGAGGGCAGGGGCATGGCTGTGGCCAGGGCCCCCGCCAGGCTCCTCCTTCTGCTTGAAATGGACCCTCGGGGCCAATGCCACAAGGTCCTCGCACTGTCCCCAGGGCGCCAAGCACCCGGCCGAGCCCGCTGTTCCTCAAGGGGTCGATGCTGAGGGTGGGGGCAGCGTGGCCCAGGCAGGCACTAGTGGCCTGCAGTGCCCGTTCCGATGGCTGTGCTGCTGGCCTCCCCTGGAGGGGAGTGCTTGGTCCCAATAAAAGCTGGAAATGGAGTAGTGAGCATTATGTGTCGCCCCAGGTGTCCTCACCCCCCTTCTCCCTTCCTCCTTCCTCCCTGTCCCAGGTGCCCGCCCAGGCCTGGGCTCAAATCTACTGGGCTGTGGGTGCCTGAGGCTACCTGGACATTGGTGCGGTGGTGGGTCAGACAGGTCTGTGCTTTTGCCCCCCTCCCCAGTACAGCCTGGACCCAGCCTGCTGGTCTGGGGGTCTGGGCTTGAGGCCTCCCAAAGTCCCTGGGGGCTCCTGCCCAGCCCTGCCACTTCTTCCCAAGGCCCAGCCCGGAAATGGTAACCGTACAAGGCTGCGTGAATAGCATTCCTGCCCAGGGCCGGAAGGCATGCAGTGGGGCCGGTTTGTCCACTGCCCGCTGTCCCCGGCAGCCTGGCATCGGGCGGAACCGCTGATCAAACAGCCCCGTCCCCCCAGTGCCCAGCTGGGCACCCCCAGAGCCTGGCCCTAGACCCAGGGCCCAGGAGAGGGACCTCAGGTGGGACACACCCTTCCCCAGGGACAGACGGGACTCAGAGCCACAGTGCTGCGCCTTCCTGGCTGTCGCTGACGTATGGCCTCGGTCTCCCCATCTGAGAGCAGCAGGTGGCCCGTGGCCAGGACTCGGTGGTCGGTGGGGCCCTGGTGCTGGCGTGTGTGGGGCCCAGTTTGGGGCTGGGCAGTTGGCAGCAGGCCCTGGTTCCCCATGAGACAGAAGCAAATCCCTAGGGGCGGCGGCGGCGGCGGCGGCTGCAGCGGAACGCCAGGGTCCGGCTACTCCCACAGGGGCAGGAATGAGGAAGGAGCCCTGTGATGCCCGGCCCCAGGGCGCAGACGGCACTTGCCGCCTGGCTGACATTCAAGCCAGTCTGGCTTCCCAGGGTTGCGTGCACATCCTCTGGGGGCCCTGTGGGGCAGGGACCCCTCACCCACCCCAATCCTTATCCCCCACCCCAGCCCAAGGTCCAGCCAGCTCCACCCCAGGTCCTGCCCCATGTCCTGGGGGCTCC
This sequence comes from Ctenomys sociabilis, assembly GCA_004027165.1. NCBI lineage: Eukaryota > Metazoa > Chordata > Mammalia > Rodentia > Ctenomyidae > Ctenomys > Ctenomys sociabilis. The sequence continues at coordinate 156,261 of PVKA01000536.1, read as the reverse complement.
TCTGCCCATGCTGATGCCCTCAGCTGCTGGCCTCGCTGTCTCTGCCTCTGCAGGGTGCTGGCCTGCTCCTGGCCCAGATGCCCATCCTCCACCCTCGGGGACAGTGCAGGACCTCAATGCCGAACAGCTGGGGACATTATAGCCAGGAAGGCTCAGAGTGGTGGGGACGGTGACCACCCACCGGCCCTTCTGTGCAGGCAGCCTGCCCAGCCAGAACACCTGGCTGTGTGCTCCGTCCTGTTTCAGTGACTGCTTCTACCCCACCCAGGCTGAGGGTCCCCAGCAGCCAGCAGCTCTGAGAACACCAAGCACTCCCCACTGCCCCGCTTGGGTGGCCCGCAGCTGTATGCAGCCTGGGTGACGGCTCTTTCCTAAGGTGGTCAGTCAGTTCCCTGAAACGGAAGGACAAACTGAGACTCAGAGAACAGGAGGGGCTGCCCAACACCACACTGCAGTGCGAGCCCAAGCAGTACCCGCATTCAAGCCCTCTGGGGTCTTCTACTCCATTCCTATGCCACCCAGAGACGGATGAGAAGGGGCTGGCCTAGGTGGGGGCCTCGGACAGATGACAGGTGACACCGTCTCCACCAACAAAACAAGAAAGACTAGGGGGAGAAGCAGCAGATGAGCGGTGAGTTAGACAGTGGGGTGAACTGATGGGGGGAGGGGGGCGCACAGGAAGGGAGTGGTGGGGTCTGGCGGGGACAGGAAGTTGGACTGGAGCTCACCCGAGAGCCCACTGAGCCTCACCTAAGCGAGGTCTGTGCTTCTGCCTCCGCCACTCAAGCAGGCAGTGGGCCACCTCACGCCTGCCTGGAGCTGAGCCCATCTGGGTCCTGGGACCTGATGGACCAGGGAGAGAGAAAGAAAAACCCTGCAGGTCCTGAGAACCTCAGGCTGGGTGCTAAAGAGAGGCAGGGGCAAGGGCTGTGAGTCTGCAGGAGGCTTGGGCAGCAGCACTGTTCCCAGGCCCAGAGTGAGCGCCTGCCTGTCCTCCAGCTCCACCACTCACCTGGTCCCTTTTTCGTCTAGGCAGGGTTGCTTCTTTCTCTGAGCTGGGTCTCTAGTTCCTCTGAGCTGGGTCCCTTCTTCCTCTGAGCTGGGTCCCTACTTCCTCTGAGCTGGGTCCCTTCTTCCTCTGAGCTGGGTCCCTACTTCCTCTGAGCTGGGTCCCTTCTTCCTCTGAGCTGGGTCCCTACTTCCTCTGAGCTGGGTCCCTACTTTGAGCTGAGTCCCTACTTCCTGTGAGCTGAGTCCCTACTTCCTGTGAGCTGGGTCTCTACTTCCTCTAAGTGGGGCCCCTATTTTCTCTGTAGTAGAATCCCTACCTTTCTGAGCAAATCTGGATTTGTGGCCTCCAAAGGAGACCTGTGGCCTTGTGAGGAGGCCACAGGCAGATGGAAGGGACACAGGCGGGGGTCTTCCAGGTTCAGGAGCCAGGGGGCCTTCCTTGGCCTTGTCAGGTTACAGGGCCGGTTGGGAACAAGGGTGAACAGCAGGAAGAGCTTGAGCCTGGCCGGGGTGGAGGGAGCACTCAGTCACTGTTTCCTGGAAGGAGGAGGATAGAAAAGAGCAGGGACAAGCAGGGGCACCTGAGGGACCATGGCATTGAGTTTGGGCCCCAGAGAACACGTTCAGGCTCATACACCCTCTTCCCCTCTGAGTTCCCAGGCCAGAGGATCGATTACATCTTGCAACAAACGCTCTGGGACGGGGAGGCAGCCACAGGGGCAGCTGAGTCACTCGCTACCTCTGGGAGCCCAGGCAGGCCTGCTGCAGGGCGTGGCCCTTGCCGTCCGGAGGGCCCCACTCCGGTGAAAGGACTGCGACACTGGGGCCCACTGGCACCACCCACTAACTCTGGGGCCCAGCAACTGCCAGGTGAGAGGCTGAGGTGGGGAGGTGCCCGTCACTAGAGGAATTCAAGTACAGTTTGATCTCCACCCCAGGAAGCAGGAGCTGGAGCCCTGCGGAGCTCTGACCCACAGTTCTGAGGCTGTGCTTTTTGACCCAGGGTCCCAGGAGTCTACGTCTGTGGCAGGAAGGGGTCTGTATCCCAGGCTCTGGTTGGGGCAGGGGTGCAGGTTCTGGGAGCCCCATCTTACTTTGTCACTCCCCTGGGGCCTGCCCTGGTGTCCCCATAGGGAGCCAGGAACTCTTTGCTTGCGTAACTGAAATCTCATGGCTTTCCCCCTGGGTACTGGCTAAGCCCCACCCACAGGGGTGCCCCCTGGGGGGAGATGACAAACCGCATAGGAAATGACTCATGGGTGAGTCGGGTGCATCCCAACAGCAGGGCCAGTGGGGCAGGAGGGTGCAACAGGACAGGGGAGCTGGGTGACAGTGGGACATCCCGCTGAGCCCAGGGGATGATGACAATCGCTGCCAAGCCAGGAGCTGCAGAGCAGGCATTGCTGCCGGCAGACAAGGAGGGTCCTGGAGGGCCCCCAGCTTCTCGACAGCAGGGCCCTGGGGAGGGGCGGGGTGCTGTGCCACGGTGCCGCGAGGCTTCAGAGAAGCAGCCGGACCCTGGAGTCTCTTGCATGCAGAGCAGTGGTGTTCCCCAGGCCGGGCCCTCTGCTATCCTTTGAGTCTTTGCCTGGGGCTCTGGGCCAGAGGAGAAGAGTGGAGGGGTCTGCCTCGGTTTCCCCTGTGAACTGGAGTGACACTGTCTCAGTGCCACAGGGAGGACCCTGTGGGAGGGCAGTGATGAAGCTGCATGAAGTTGCCCTCCTCCCCCCTGCCATCAAGGCCCGAGCCCCCAGGAGCCCCTGCCATCCCACCAAGGCCTGGAGGGCCCCACTGTCCTCTGCAGGCTGGACAGGAGGGTACTGGGAGTGTGGGCTATGGCAAGGGTAGGACGGTCCCAGGGGGCACCTGCTCCTGGGGATGGCGGGGCAGGGACGATGACCCTGTGACAGACAGGTCACCTCATACAGAGGATGCAGACATGTGTGTGTGCATTCTGCGCTTCACAGCTCCCTCCTGACCCTTGGCTGGCTCACGCCAAACCTGCGTCCAGCCCACCGCACATGCACAGAGCCCGAGGACACTCAGGCCCTGGCCTCTGCAGCTCGGATCCCTGCGTCAGGGAATGCTGGGGAGACTGGGGGTGGAGCACCTCTCAGCTGGGGGCCGGGCATTCTCTGCAGACTTCACCTGCACTACCATCGGCCTTGAGCTCGGCCCCTCCAGCCTGCCAAGGAGACCCCTCAGCCAATCACCCAGGGGCCCAGTGTGGCTGGGTGACTCTTTCCTCCCCTTCGGCTTCCCCTCCTCTCCCTCTCCCTCCCTTCTCTCCTCCTCTCCCCCCCCCCCCCCCCCCCCCCCCTCCCCCCCCCCCCCCCCCCCCCCCCCCGCCTCCCTTTCCTCCTCCTCTGACTCCTCAGTTAAGTCAGAACTTGGCTCTGGCCCCAGAGGTGGCGTAGGCCTTGCACAACCTGCCAACCAGGCAGGCGGGCGGGGAGGGATCCCCGGGGACACCGAGATGCACCTATTTTTAGCCTCCCGAAGAAAGCCCAACCCAAGTGCACCAACATCAGCCCAAATATTTGTTTTTATTCTTAAGGGGCTGTGGTGGTAGATGGCGGGTTTGGGGCCTAAAGTGCCGCCTGATTAAGGCGCTGAGGAGGCCTTGCCCACTGGGGACCCAACTGCCTTCCTGGGGAGCCCAGGACCAGCCCGAGCCCTGTCGCTGGGGCCAAGTTGCTGCCACCACCGTCACCCGTCTGGTACAGGCTGCCTCGGCTGCCATCCTCGCCCTCCAGAGGCAGCTCGGGGCACACGTCCGGCTCAGGGGTCCATGTTGGCTCTGAAGCTGCACCCCAGACTCCATAAAGTCACAGCCCCAGCCAAAGGACTCAGGGCTTCAGGCACAGGTGTGAGAAGGTTGACCACGCCAGACGGGGACAGCAGCATGGCCGTCCGCACGGGGACCTGGGGTGTGGGGCTCTGGGGTGCCAGCTCCTGCCCGCTGGTGCAATGATCCCTGTGCTGGTAGAACCTACTCTCAGTTTGGGCAGTGCTGAAAGGACTTCCTGCCATGGCCAAGGTGCCCTTGGCTCATAGCTGCTTCCCTACAGGCTCCAAGGCAGTGCCTTCGGACCCTGCTTTGTGCTCATGGGGGTCAGCGATGGTTGAGGGGCCCAGAGGCCCCACTGTGGCCACACCTCGATCTTGTCCCATGTTCAGTGACAGCTTCAGGCCTAGGGACAGGGCTCTGTGTCTACAAACAGCTGGGCCTCAGACTGTGACAGAGAAGTGTGACTTCAGGCCCTGCAGCTGCTTTGGGCCAGAGGGTTGAGGGTCCACAGAGGCAGGCCAGGGCCTGCAGTCCCCAGAGTCGGGGCTGGGGGGAGGATGTCGAGGCTCACGATGGCGCTGTGGCTGGGGTGATGGGGCTGGTGGGCTGACCAGGTGCAGCCCGGTGGGCGCTGGGCCTCCCACCCTGAGCTTTGCGCTGTGAGCTAGCTCGGGACCAGTGTGGCCGTGGGCTGTGTGCAGAGTGGACCTGCCTATTACAGGGCTCTGCTGCATCCCTCCTGCTCGGGGACAGCTGACCTGCAGCCAAGTCAGGACCAGGTGGGGCCATTGTAATGAGGGGACCCAGATACAAGATGATCTCTGTCCCTTGCCATCCTCCAGTTCCAACCTCCAGCCCGCCTCCTGGGGGACCTCAGGAGCCAGTGTGGCATCTGCCAGAGCCACCACCTGCTCTGCTGCCCTTGTCTCTTTGATGGTCAACTCCAGCCTTCCTGTGGGGCTGTGCCACAGACCTGCCGTCCTCCTCAGCTCAGGCCCACCTGATGTCTGTTGAGATGACCCAGGCCCAGTCTGAAGCCTCCATCCCTGCATCCCTAACATAGGGTGGGGGCCGTGGTTAGAACACAAGCATGTTTCACTGAACCAATGGACAGGAGAGAAAATGGCGTAAGGGCCAGGAGCAGAAGTACCTAAGGACAGACCCAAACAGGGGCAGAGTGAAGTTAGAGGGCCCTAGCGGCCCCACAGGTGGGGGGGGTCACCTGTGCTCCCCAGCTCTTCACACAGGGTCTGGGCCAAGACCCTGTCTCTAGCAGTAGGGCTGGGATGAGAGTCCCAGGTGAGGCCCTAAACCCATCTGTAGTTCTGCAAGCCCTTGGAAGGACAGAGGGCGTGATGATTTTCTGTCCTCGTGTCATGGAGCCAGGCACACATGGGGCTTGGTGAACAAGAGTGGTGGGGACCCACAGAACAGAAGTGCATTGCACTAGCTCATGGCTGGCAAGGGCTCTGAGTGTGTGTGGTGGGGGCCTCTCCCTATGTGCATTTGGGGGATGTTGGCTGACCCAGGGTGATCCCACTCAGATGTGACCCCCGGGAGCAGGGTGGGGACGTGTATTGGTCCCTGTCTAGTCATGACCACAAAAACCAGACACCTGCAAGGGAAATAAGGAGGGATTTACTTCCGCTGATGGTTTCAGAGGGGTCAGTCCCTGGAGTCCACGCCATTTTCTCCACTGTCCAGTGGTTCAGTGAAACATGCTTGTGTTCTAGCCACGACCCCTACCCTGTGTTGGGGATGCAGGGATAGAGGCTTCTTCAGATTGGGGCCTGGGTCATCTCAGCAGGGACATCAGGGCCTGCTGGCTGGGGACAATAAAACCCCCTTCCAAGTCACCTCCCCCATGACCCAGCTGCCACCAGGCCACACTTCCCAACAACACAGTTGGCCACGACCTTGTAGTGTGGCCCCCGTGACACCTGCCCCAGGCTTCCTGAAAGGTGGAAGCATGGACGTCTGAATGGAGGGGCAGATGAACGAAGGGGTGAGTGGATGGGTCAGGAAGGGATTCGTGACAGGCCTGTGATGAGGGAACACATGAGCTGGTCAACGGTCCAGGGCTGGACAACCAAATGTGTGGACGAATGCCTGACCTGGGAGACGATTGCATGGATGAGCCGGCGTGTGACAGCGTGAGCGAGGTGTGTGACCACAGGCGAAAGGGAGGGCAAGCAGCACGCTCTGAGAGCAGGCACCTTCCCCTCTATGGGCTGCCCTGGCCGCAGTGGCTGCTAGAGTTCAGACGCTCCAAGCTGTGGGGGCCCACACTCCAATTCACGCGATCCCCAGCCCATTTCTCATGCCACTGCTTCTTGCAGGGTCCACTGTCCCCTGTGCCTTGTCCACTGTGATTGCCTGGTCCTCTCTGCTCAGTGAACTCATATACATTCTTCAGGACCTTTCAAGAGCCACCTCCTCCAGGTAGCCCCCAGGATAGGCACAGGAGCAGATGTTCCAAGTTGCCAACCTGCTCTGAGGCTGGGGGACAGTGCCATCCCTCCTGTCACCCCAGCCCCCAGGGGCCCAGCCCTGGGCAGAAGGGCAGGCTACTCATGCCCTCTGTGTCAGGACCTAGCTCCCTGGGTCTCCACATAATCCTTGGTGTCCTACCTCTGGCCTCAGTTTTGTCATCTGCAAAATGGGGTTCCCTCCCCTATGGGGCAAGTACAGGGAGCCAGAGGTTCTGGGCTCATGGGAGCTGATGGGAAGCAATTTGACTCCCTCTGGCTGATCAGGGGGGCTGGGGACAGGGTGTGTGCGGCTCACAGGTGGGCGTTGGTCCCTGAGCTTCTCTCTATTCACCCCCTCCCCAAGGACTGGCAGTGCCCAGGAAGCTACAGCCCTAATGTCAAGGTCCCCAGGCAGCCCCCAAGAACCTAGCTCCCTGTCAGGTGAAGGAGCCCTTTATAGCCTACCCAGCAACCAGTAAGGTAGGGGGAGGGGTCCCCTCATGAAGGTGGCCAGATGGTCAGCTTGGGCCAGAGCAGGCGCCCCTGGGGTTCCCAGGGTGGCCCCCCTTGGGGTAAGTGAGAAAGCTGCGGCTTCTTTTTAATTAAAGTTCTGCCTGAGCCCCGGGAAAGGAGAAGTGTCCATGCAGAATAATTAGCTGGACAAAAGGCAAATCCTCTTAGCCTCTCCCCAGGCCGCTACAGGTTAATTGGCCAACCCTCCTGCAGCCTGCTGCCCCGCCCCCTGCAGCTCACTGACCCCAAGGCCACACCTGCCCTGCTGTCCAGCGTGGGAACCCAGCAGGAATCCATCGCCCTCTGGTCACCCCTGGCCCCTCCATGTCCCCCAGAGCCATGGGAGCCATCGGCACTGCTGTGGCTGGAACAGCCTTGTCTCTGAGCCCACCATCCCTGCCCCTTCCCACCATGCCCCTCATCTGAAGGGGCAGGCGGCTTGGAGAAGGAGGAACATAGTGGGGACAGAGGATGGGCCATGAGCCCTATGCTGACCAGCTCCCTGGAGGCCTGGGAACATTCCTGCCCTTGCTAAGACCATTCTGACTCATCCCTGAGCCGAGAAGGGGCCTCTGGGGTCCCCTGAGCTACAGCTGCCCACCCTGGTTTGTCTATGGCATGGGTGGCTGGCTTGGGGTGAGAAGGTCGCTGGGGCGGCCAGAGGTCAGGCCTGGCCGGAGGTCACACGATACAGAGGCCAGGAGTCCTGGAATGGGACGGCCCTCTGCCTGGCCAGGGAAGGCTGTGGGACTGGCAGGGCCCAGGGCCAGCCGGTGAGTCAGCCCCACCCTTGTGGGCTCAGAGCTCAGATCTGGGATGGCAGGACAGCTGTTTATTTTCCTTGCAGAGGAGAGGGGTGGGGCAAGGGGCCGACCCTGCCAGTTCTCACACTTGGCCCAGGATCCCTGGAAGCCCAGGGAGGGAGGGGACTCCACTGACTGCTGGGGGCAGCGGGGGCTGGGGCCTCCCTGCCGCACTCTCGGGGCTGTGGGCCAAAGCCAATGCCGCAGGCCAGTTCCTGGAGCGGGATGTTGGGGTTTCCGAGGTCAGGAAAGAACTGGCAAAGTGTAGTTCATGATGTCACCAGCCCAGCCCCTCTTCAGCCCCAGCCCTGTCAGTAAGGGGGCCGTAGGGTGCCCTGGGCAGCTCAGAGCTGCAGGGGTGGCATCCAGGGAGGACTCAGGTGCCTGTCCTGGCAAACCTGCTCCTCAGCGTTCCCCCGGCAGCGGGACACCAACCTGGGGGCCGTAAAGGAAGGGACCATGTCCCCAGGGCTTCTGGGCCTGGCTGGAGCGGCGCCCTTCCAGGCTGCTGTGGAGCACACTTTGGGGACAGCTGCTTCTCCTCCAGGCTGCCCCAGAGATCAGCTGAGACCCCCTGCTGGCCAGGACCAGTGGATTAGCCTTCAGCCCCTCAGCTACAAGGTGCCGGGATCCTCCTGCGGCTTGACTGTGGAGGACACAGACAGTCTCTGGTTCTAGTCTGGGATTTCCAGTTTCCTACAAACAGCATTTTCTGGAAATTTCTAGTGACTTAGAGCCCATAGGCACTGGATGTGGCAGACGTGGATGGCCTGTGAGTTTTCAGAAACCAAACTCTCCACGTAGCTGTCATCCCCAGCTGGCAGCAGGGCCTTGGATACGACGAGGAGCCACTCTCGGTGTGGGTGACCTGTGGTCTGGATGAACACGTGTCTACCCCACAGGGTCATCATGACCCCAGAGCCCCCTCATCCCCGCTGCTCACCCCCTCCCACCCCTCTCCGTGCCCCTGGCTACCAAAGGTCTTTGTCATGATAGTTTTGCCTTTTCCAGATGTCTGAGTGAGAATAACACAGTTGACAGTCTTTTCAGACTAAATCCTCTCCCTAAGTTTTCCTCAGATCCCACCCCCTTTTAAGCACTATCCTTTTCACTGTTGAGTAATATTCCATGTCCAGGTGGACCACAGTGTATTTGTCCACACACCCACTGCTGATATCTGTGTAGTAGGTCTTGTAGATTACACTTTTTAATGGAGAATGGCATTTTTAAGAAATGCCATCACTGCAGGTTCTACCCACAGTTGGCCTTGTGTCCCCAGGGTGCCGCAGCAGGCCTGGGTCTGGGTGGCAGGAAATTGAGGACCTCTGCCCACCTTGGCTTGGGATGAACTTGCCTCCTAGGTTCATGGGGAAGGTGTTTTCATCAGGGCACAGGTGGGGGCTTCTTGCTGTGGTGTGAGCATTAACTGATCCCCCAGCCCTGCTGGCCACTGGAGGCACAGAGCTGTCCCCTGCCCCTGGCTCCATGGCTCCATGGCACCTCCATGAGAAGGCCGTGCCTCACAGGAGCTCTCTGGGGGAGGCTCAAGGTCGCTGCCTGAGCTCTGCACATCAGGGACAAAGGCTCTGGTCTCTCCCGGTGAGGGAGTGGGGCCAGCCTGAGAGAGGGCGGGAGGCCTCACACACCACATGGCGCGTGGCGTCTGCAGATGCCGAGCTGTGCAGCTGGAGCCCCTGAGCCACCGCAGAGGCGAACATCCGAGGCACATTCGCTCACGGGTGAAGGGCGTAGAGGTCCTGATTCAAGACAAAGGATGCTGGGTGAGGGGCCCCGTGGCTTGCCAGGCACGTGGGTGGCACTGTGCTTGTGTGCACATTTGGACACACGCACATGTACACACATGCCTGCATACCTCTACACACAGATGCATGCGTACACACAGAGATACACACGTGTACACCACACATCCAGGCACACGCACATACGCATACAGGTGCATGCTCTGCCTACACATGTGCGTGCTTTGATACACACATAAGCATACAGGCACATGCGCGAGGTGTACGTGCAAACACACGTACATATGAGTATGTGCATGTATATATTTGCACATGCAGCAGGACCTCAGCTCAGAGCTTGATTTACTTCACAGTTTTGGAGAAGACAGCTGCGTTTGTGTTTGTGTGGAGAAGACGGCCAAGGCTGGGTTTGTCACCCGAAGCACCGGCAGCAGGGTGCACAAGCACACACACGTGCACACACACGTGCACACACATGTGCATCCAGATGCTTGTGCACATCTAAGTATCTGCTTGCAATTTTGCAGGCAGAACTGCGGAATGAATCCTGCAATCAGAATCATGGACAGAGCTGTTTGTGAACTCAGCTCCACGTGCATACACTTGCACACGGGCACACGCGGGCACCTGAGCTCCACTGCCCGGGCGTGGGGACACTCAGGACTGCGACGCAGTGCTCTGCCTGTGCACACCGGGGCCAAGCTAGTCCCACTGCGAGGAACACGGCAGACAGACCAGGGCACACAGCCACGCTGCTGGTACCGCCCACTTCAGCCAGCCATGGGCGGCACATCCTGAGGGCCTTAAAGGAGCACAGTCCTAAATAATGACCGAAGTGACAGCGGCACCAGACCAGGAACGTCTGCGCCAAGTATCGGGCATGCTACCCGGCTGCACCTGCCACACTTTGCTTGCTGCTTTGTTTGCAGTTCTGGGGACTGAACCCCAGCCTGCACACTGAGCTACACCCCCAGCTCTTCTTAAATTTTTATTCTGAGACAGGCTCTCGGTAAGTCACCAAGTTGCGTGGGCTGGGTTCAGATTTGCAACCCTTCTGCCCTAGCCTCCCAGGAGGCTGGAATGACAAGTGTGCACCCTCACGTCTGGCTCATGCCAACCCTCTCCGTGCCCGGCAGCACAGTGGGTGTGTTTGCACAGCGTCACCGCGTTGCTAGGCTGTGGCATGTTTCCATCTTCACGGCATCCTCTGCGACCACTTTACACATGGTCAGTCGCTGGCAGCACAGGACCACACAGGTACAGATTCATTTAATGGAGATAGGCACATGACTGCCCAGTACCAGCTCTGATCCAAAAAGATGATGGATGTTGTGAAAAAATTCTAAGTTTTAAATTTTATTAAGGGGACGGGGAGATAGCTCTGCAGAATAAAAGCTTGCCTGACAAGCACAAGGTCCCGAGTTCAATCCTCAGTACTGCAAAATAAATAAATTAATAATTTTATTATGGTAGAAGCCACGTTGTCTCACAGTCCTTGCCCTTGCGAGGGCTGGTGCCACTTTCTGCAGCAGCTGGAAGGCCTCCCCTGAAGGTCACTCTGAAGTGTTGGATGGACGCTGTGCCAAGCGCCATCCAACAGAAAGGCAGACTGGTCAAATGTGGCGCTGTGTCCCCCCTGCCTGACTCACTAGGTCTGTCATTGCGTGACATCTGATTCACCCCAAAGTCAAAATGATCATGAGAGGGAGTCATTTTGAATCAGCGTGGGACACAGGGTTGTAAGACTGCATGAAAGACACTCAGGAAGGAAGACGCCAGAGCTGCTGTGGAAAGCGGCCCACACCGTGGAATGGTGCCCTGGAAGTCAGGCGGGTGCACTCCCAGCAATGCGACTTTTACTGAAACATATTTCTTGGAAACCTTAAATGTTCACCACAGGTTGTGAGCATGCACATCTATTCCAGCACTCCAACACCTCCTGCCACTGTGGCCTGGCCACCCTGAGAGGTGCCACGGGCCAGCAGAGCGGGCCCTTGCTCTGCACATCAGCCACCCCGGGCTGTAGCCAACCAGTCATGCTCTCCAGGGGGGGTGCCACTCCGACCCTTCCTCCAGGGCCAGGGGCCGGAAGACTAGGGCCTCCCGGGCTTGGAGCCCACAGAGACCACCCCTCCTCGCCAGGCGGAACTCTCTCCTTACCCTTGCCTCATGGGCAACCTACCCATGGCCAGTGGGGCCCTGTGCCTGGCCAGTGGAGAGGCAGCCCCGTGGCCTGGGCAGCTTGGGCCTGGCAAGGCTAGAAAGTCTTTTCCTGTCCCCTTCCCAGCTTCTTACTGATGTGTGAGCCCATGCGCGGGTGTGTGTGCATCTGTGTGTGCTGTTTGGTTTTATGTGCGTGGTGCCAGGATGGAGCCTGGGCCTTCATGCTCCAGAGCTGTATCCGTGGGCCCATTTGCCTTTGGGTAAGAACATTCCACAGCTGTGGGGGAAGGCAGTCCTCCCTACTTCTGTGTGGACAGTAGGGGGATCTGGAGAGGAAACTGAGGCTCAGCCAGCCATTCTCAGGCCCGAGCTCCTTCTGAACCTTGCTCAGGCTCCTGAGCCCAGGCCTCCTGCCCAATGTTGAGATGGCAGCCATGTCCAAGCCCCCCAGCCCCTGGCCTGGACAACCCAGAATTGGCACTCTCATCCTTCCAGGGCAGGACTCTATAGAGAAATTTGGAGAAGACTGGAGGTAAGGGTGTTCCCCAAGATACCTGGGGGGCTGTGGGGAGCCATGGGAAGTCCCTGAGGTGGGAAAGAGGCCAGGGAGACTCTTTGGGGGGTGGGCTGGTTCTGTCATTTACGAGCTCCTGTGCGTTCCTGCATTGGGGAGAAAGCTGTCCTTATCGAGGATGCTAGCCTATGAGGGCCAGGACATTGGGGGCCGGGGACATGGTCTCTTTCTCCAGGGCTTGGTGAGGGGCCTCCCCAGTTGCATGCAGGTCCTTTTTCCCCCAGAAAGAGGCCTCAGGTTCTCCTCCCCACAGGGCAGCACACAGCACACAATAGGTCTGAGACAGTCACTTTTTCAGGTGGGTAGGGCCTGAGCCCAGGCTTTGGGAGGACCCCAAGGAGGACTTGGGAGGATCAGGGAGGTGCTGGTGCTGGCCTTCCTGGTTCCTGGCTGTGCCACACCCCTTCAGTGTCACAAGAAATCGTTCTCTTGGCAGAAAGGATCTACCTTGCCCTCGTGCCTCGCCACCTCCCCTCACTTCACCTCCTGCCACAGTCTCTCCATGTGAGAAAGACCTTGCCCCATGCCCCTACAGGAAAGCCACTCTCTAGAGACCCCTGCCTCTGCCAGGCGCTGTGACCTGTGTAAGGCCTGTGAGTGGCCTCTGGCCTGTGGTCACCACAGGCCACAGCTACACTCCCAAGTCAGTTTCCAGCTGTGCTCACTGGAGCCGGGAGGAAGCAGCTCTGCCAGGACCCAGCTCTGTGGCACCTACCCTGGCCAGGCTGTAGCAGCCATTAGTGGTCACCAGGCCATGAGGCCAGAGGAGGCAGCCCCAGAGACAGGGGTCAGGGCCACAGCCCTCTGCATCCTGCCCATGCTGCAGCTCCTGGTGCCATGCTCTGAGGCCTTGGGGACACCCCTATAGAGGGCAAGGATGCAAGGGCCAGTTCTGGTAGCTTCACAGACCTGCGCCCTCCAGAGGTGGTGGCCTTGTCCTTGACCACGTGAACTCCAGACACGTGGCACGCAAGGTCTTGTAGCCTACCTAGAAGGGGTGGGTGGGGAGGACCACTGCTGGGAGAGTGGTAGTGGCTGCCTCAGTGTCCCAAATGGATTCAGAGCATGCACCTTCCTGGTCAGGGGAAGGACCAGAAGCCACGCTGTGCCAGCTCCAGGAGGCAAGGTGAGTGAGATTCGCAGTCCTGCTCTGACAGCCTGCCTTTCCCTTGGAGGGCACCTGGCAGAGCATCCACTGTGTTTTTGATCACACTGCATAGTCCCTCAGGAAAGGGGACTCCTGAGTTGCTACCACAGTGGCAAGGGTGGTGGGATGAGCTTGAAGCAGTGGGGAAGACTCAGGACAATGTGTCTTTTTTTTTTTTTTTTTTTTTTTTTGAGACAGGGTCTCACTATGCAGTTCAGGCTGGCCTCTAACTCACTTTGTAGCTCAGGCTGGTCTTGAACTCACAACAATCCTCCTGCCTCAGCCTCCCGAGTGCTGGGATTACAGGCATGCGCCACCACACCCGGCCTTCAATGTGTCTTTTATTGTAATAAATTTATCTTATTTGGTACCAGGAACTGAACTCAGAACCTTGCACTTGCAAGGCAGGTGCTGTGCCGCTGAGCTATCTCCCTGGGCCCTATTGTAATAAATTTTTTTAACATTCCTTTATATTTTCCATCTATGTAACACTTGATCAAAGATGTCTCAAGTTTTTAAACAAATTTTCAACAAAATGTAGAGCCCTTGGCTGGCCTGGGGCTCAGGGGCAGGCATCGCAGGCACCTGCACAATCTGCCTGTGACACTTGGCGTCCTGGGATGGCCACCGCTCAGTCCCTGGGGTGGGCGCAGAGGACAAGGGCAGCAAAGGGAAGAAAACCGCCAGTTTGCATTGACTGCAGCTCAACCAGCTCCTGCCTTTGTTTCAGAGTAGGATCTGCTCCAGAGTGCAGGCCAGTGATTGGATCTGCACCCTGAACTTCTGGACTGAACTGAGAGGCACGTGCACCAGCCCCCGTCACCCTGCAGGGTCACCTACTCCAGCTGGACCTTGCTGAGGACAGCGCAGGCACTGCAGAGTCCCCCCCCCTGCTTCCCCACTGGCTGGCCCACGAAGGTGCAGGAGAGGGTGGTGGAGAGAGGGACCCCCTCCAGGGACAAGGGCCTGAGGGTGTGACGGGCCTGGGGCCCAGCAGGGAACGGGCAGCAGGTGGTGGCTCCCTTAGGGTGTCTGAGCGAGCCCCAGAGCCACATCTCTGGCCTGCCTGACTGGCCCCTGTCATCACCCCATGCCCATGGCCCCTCCTGGTGGTCCTCATCTGAGCCTTCCCATAGTCAAGTACAGAAGGGCATAGTGCCTCAGCTTCTGGGGAACACAGACTGAGAATCACTGGCCAGTATTTGAGCTTGGTACAGAGCATGCTCGCAGGCCTGGCCAGTGGAGAGGTCCTGTCCTAGTCAAGGGCCCATGTGGAGCTGCCAGGTTTCTCAGGCTCCAGGGGTTGCCCTCTCTGCCTCAGTTTCCCACTTGTGCATGAGCTGCAGGAGGCCTCATCCCATATGGTCAGGGGCTGACTTCTGGGCCTTGGGCAAATAGGGAAGGCTCAGGGAGGGCCTTGGGCCTAGGGCACTCTTTTGATGCCCACTAGTGCCTGGGCTGGTGTGGGCTGCAGGGCAGAGAGAGGCACAGGGGACAGCCGCAGGGCCCTTGGGGGTGGTGGCACTGAGGAGGGTGGGTGTAGCGGGTAGGCCCTTGGGGCACAAAGCCTTCCAAGCAGAGGGCGGCCAAGACTGGGTGGCACCCAGCCCTGAATTCCTCAGCCACCCACTGCGTTGGTGTGCTGGGCACTCATGTGTGCCGATGCAGGACAGCCGGGAGCGGGCACCGCGGAGACCTGGGCTCCCGCTCAGAGTGGGCCATAACCTCAGGAGGAAACGGATGCAGAGGACCCGGCACACACTGGGGCTCCGGGTCTGTGTAGGGCCTGGGTCAGGCCCTGGGTGGGTCTCCAGCTGAGGTCTAGAGGGACCAGGGCATCAGTGCAGGAGGAACGCAGGGGTGCAACGGGGACAGAAAGACCGGCAGGGAGTAGTGTTATCTGGTGCCCAAGGCTGGGCAAGACACAGCAGAGGCTGGCGCCCATGTACCCCAGGGGATCCAGGGAGGAAGCAGAGGCTGCTGCAGCCACAGGAGATGGGTGGCGGCTGGGCTGGACGACAGGCATCAGATCCTCCCAGAGGACGAGTCCACTTGGGCTTGGACTGAATTGACTGCAGGGCTGAGGGGTCATGGAGCAGTGCAAGCCTGATTTGGTCCTCAGGCCTGCAGAGGCTGGAGGAAGGCAGCACCCAGCTGGAGCCCCACAGCTGTGGGGAGCAGGGAGCCCTCTCCCCCTCCATCTGGCTGGGGTCCGAGGCCTGAGCTGGGTTTGTCCTGTGCCCGTGCCTGCCCCTACCTTGGGGCTTGTGGGAATTTTCTATGTCCTGAAAGACCACAGGGGCGGGGTGCTGCATCCAGCTGATGGGGGTGAAAGGGCCACATGGTTTTGTGGTCGAATTATCCAAACAGTGAATTGCCCCGTCCGCCCGGCGGCTGTGAACCGGCCGGCTTTGTCCCCCTGAGAACAGCAGCGGTGGAAAGGACCAGACAAAGCGGGCGCTGACGCGGCCTTTTCCGCCTCAGTCAGAGAAAGAAAGGCCAAGCACAAAGCCGCCAGCAGCGGGCGGCCCAGGCTCCGCTTTAGTCATGGTCCCTGGGAGGGCTGGGGCCACCAGGGTCCCCTGCAGGACAGGAGCAAGATGTGGCAGGAGGCATTGTGCCAGTGGGCCCTTGTTTTGCTATGGCCGCCTGGCCCCAGAGCGTCCCAGGAGAGGGACCTCAAGGGACCACCCAGGTTCCTGGCACTGTTGGCACCACTTGGACAGCGCCTAGCCCAGACCTGCTCTGGTGGCACCAGCCTCTGAGGTTGACATGGCAAGTAGCAGGGCTGTGCATCCCTTGCCCCATGGCAGAACTCAGAGCTTGTGTGCGGTGGCCAAGTGTGGGCAAAGGGGATGGGCAGAGCTCAGGGGGCACAGGCTGTGGGGAGCAGTGACAGCACGTAAGGGGGCAGACACCCTTGACACAATGGCTGAGGAGTGGCCACAGGTCCAGAGCAGGCCCAGGCCTTCCCAGACCCTTCTGCTCGGGCTGCCAGCAGGGTCCAAGGAGCTAAGGTGCAGGGAGGGACAGACGGAGGGGACCTGGGGAGACAAGTGATGCCAAGGCAGACTGGCTCCTGGGGGCCCAGGCGAGGTTCGGCGGCTCTGCCCACAGGAGCTACAAGTTGACAGCAGCCACCAAGGGGCTGGTGGAGTAGAGACAGTGGGGAGGGTGTTGGCTCGTTTTTAGGACTTTATCAAAGCTGCCTTGAGAATGGGCTGAAGTGGGTTTTCCTGGCCCTAACTCAGGTGGGCTACGGAGGGCTGCTGTGGATACCCTAAGACTGTATCTGAGGGATGGAGCTGTAGCAGCCAGGCTTCCCCTGGTTTGCAGGAAGGAGTGTTGGGTCTCGGAGCCAGGAAAAGGGGAGCGCAAAGCCAGAGGCCAGAGGCCAGAGGCCCAGGGCCCTGGGATGAGGCTTTGATCCATCAGGCCTGATCATGAAAACCACCGGCACCCAGGGAGACTAGGCACAGGAGGACCAGAGTCCTGGGCCAGGGTAGCTTCTCCCTGTGGTGCCAGGGGGCCAACCTGAAGGAGTTCAGCCCACCCTGCCACGGAGTCCTACCCTGCCCCTGCCCTAAGCATGCTGGAAGTGAGGCTCATGCTGGATGCCAGGCCACACACTGAGGAGGCGCCAAGGCCTAGACCGTGGTGGGCACTGCCTTCTCTAGGGAATGGGGCTCCCAAACAAGAGAGGGGAGCCCCTGGCCTCACCTGCCCAGCCTAGCCCTGTGCGGCTCAGGGAGGGGCTCTCAGGGAGGGATTTTGTGCCACCCACAGCCAGCTCATGCCCACCCGGGGCCCTGGGTGGGTGCAGTGGGTAGGGGTGGGCCTGGAACAGCCCGGATGGGGAACACTGAGCCTGTGCCTGTTGGTGTGCAGGGCCCTCTCTGTCCCTGAAATCGCAGATGGCAGCTCCCAGGGCAGGGGCTGTCCAGGTCATGGCCCTGGCCTGGCACACAGAGTCCAAACCACACCCACTTGCCCCCTGGGACCAGTGTTCATGCCGTGGATAATGAACCAAAGGAGGGCAAAGCTCCAAAGCCCTCTAATGTGTTTAGAGAGAGCAAGCGAAAGGCCCGGAAGGCTCGGTCACTGCTGGCCACCGCTGGCCATCGGTCTTTGTTCTCCCGGGCCTCTGGGCACTGCAATCTGGGTGTCACGTGGTGTCATCAGAGTCAGCAGATCGGATTCTGCTGTCGCCGCGGCTTCTGGAAGTAGGGATGCAAGCCCCAGCTCAGGGAGCACATGGCAGACGGGGGGGACCCTTATGGTGGGCCTGGCGGGCACTGCAGCGGCTCTGGGGACAGCCAGGGACATGGGGGATGAGGTGAGTGTGAAGGATGGGAGAGGGAATGGCAGAGCAAGGTCCTCGCCTGCGGCCATCGGTGGTGTCCCCGCGTCCCCTCGTGAGGGGTCACTGTGCAGTCCTGTGGTAGAGTTGCCACCTGGAAGCTCACTGGAAGATGCTATTCCAAATAGGCGTCCATCTCTGTTCATGCCACAGGAACCAGGCTTGCTGGCCTGATGACCCCATCCAGCCCCATGGGCACCCACAGGACCCAGCAAAGTGCAGAATGAAGTAAGCAGGGAAACTGAGGCAGAGGGACCCAAGGAAGGGGCAGGCACATGCAGAGCAGTGGGCGTATGGAGGGGAAGCTGGGGCCCGTCAGGGAGCCCATGTCACTGCAGCCTATTACAGTCCATCCTCGCCCGAGTTGGGGTCTTGGCACTGAATCGCCTTTTCAGAAACTGCAGACACAGCCACAGCCTAAACAATTCAGCCCCACTTCAAACACACCCATTAGCCGGCCAGCCAGTCGGAATGTCAGCCCCCAGCCAGTGAGGCACACAGAGGCCCTGCGACCTTCAGGAGCTAGGCCCTCCTCCTTCTAGCCGGCTTCTTGCTCCCCCCTGCCCTTCTCATCAGGCTGCTGATGGCAGGGATGACAGTCACCTCCTGATGGCCTCCTGAGAACCGTGCTGCAGAGGAGGCCTGGCCTCGGGCCTGGCGGCCACAGGTGTCTCTGCTGACAGGTCCTCCTGACCTCAGGCCCAGCCTCTTGCTCAGGGCCAGTTTCCCTCACCAGGCACCTGTCATGGTGTCATCGCTGTTGCTCTGTCCTGGGCTCATCCTAAGCAAATACCCAAATGGGCAAGCAGCCCACTCGGCCTGAGCCGTGACACCACCCAGGCCCCACCTCCCCCCATGGCTCCTCCTGTGGAGGAGCTCTGGGCTGTTCTTCCCGTCATGCTCCACTCCACTCAGAACCCCTTGGCTGTGTACTGCCGCAGAGGACCACTGACCAGAGCTCCAGCCCTTCCTTGTTTCTCCTGGACACAGCATGACTGAGCCAAAAGCAGAGGCTACCACCGCACCCCAGCATCTAGCCTTCTGTGCTTCCCATGACCCTGTCATGGCACCCACCGTTCTGAGGAGCCCTGCTGCTCCCTGTGGTCCAGAGGTGATGGCAGTGGCCCAGAGCAGATGGTGCGGGTAGCGGCCCTTGCCTCCTGGCGGCATGAAGACACAGTGCACCCAAGGCCGCGGTTGGCCACCACCTCCCCATTGCCCCAAAGGAGCCTCCAAGCTTGGAATTATGGTTCCCAAGCCTGTACTTATTCGGTTTGCCTGCGGGGAGCTCAGAGCTCAGCATCACCCAGTAACACACACATGCTGGACAACACGGGAAATTACAGTGTGGCCCGTGCCCATGTCTGGGGAGGAGGTGCTCACTGGGGCTCCGCCACTCTGCCTCAGACAGGTGGCTCTCTGGGCTGGCACACCTGGGCCTCGAGCAGCAGGCGGGAGTCAGCAGCAGGAGCAGGTATCTGTTTGGGCAGCTCACAGGACCATGTGTGAGTTGGGGACAAGCATGGCTGCCACGGTGACAGCAGGTGACATCCTCTTCCCTAGCTATGCGAGCCAGGCAGCAGGCAGCAGGCAGCTGGGTGCAGGTGGAGGTGTTATTCTCCTCCTGCTTGTGAGAATTGCTTGGCAGGGTGGAGAAGTTTCTGGGGAGCTTGCTAGAGGCCCAGCATTCACATGACGCCCTGGGCCCCAAATTCCCTAGGGTCCACCCTACCATAGGAGCCCACAGCTGCCACCAGCATCCCAGGCCTGGGTCTCCTCTTGCAGGCCTCCGGCTCCGTGCCAGGCCCAGCTGCTAACCCTTACCCTCTGTCCACACCCATGGCCCCATGCCTCTCTCTCACAGCTGTGTGACGCTGGGAACATTAGTGGACCCCTCTGTGCCCCACTCCTCTCTGCTAGTGGCAGCAATGCTGTCCCCTGTGGGTGCTGACAAGCAGCCCCAGGGCTGGGGCTGGGGTGGTGGTTGAAATGCCTAGGCTGGCAGGGGTCACCCGGGGTACACCGTCAAAGGCAGGTCCCTTTCTCCTCGCCCTCAGGGACAGTGTAGGGTGACCGTGGTGTTCCCCATGTAGAGGTAGAGCAGGTTGGGCCCTACCAGAAGGTGGCAGCCCATGGTCCCTGTGCACCCCGTGTGAGGTCACGGAGCTGGCTGACTGGATGATGGTGGCCATTCCTGGTCCCTCCGTGGCTCTGGCAGCAGTGGGTCTGGGTGTGGCCCTGTCCCAAGATCCAGCCCCTCGCCTTGAACTGCACAGATGAGATGTACCAGGGACATCCCCAGAGCGGGGCAGGGAAGGGGAGTGTCCTAGAGACGGAGGAGTCAGGATGTCAGGATTCCCGTCGCAGAGCTGCTGTGGGAACCCCGTGCAGTGCCGTCACCAGGGCCCTGTTAGTGTGGTTTTCCCCCCTGTGGCCCTGCATGCAGCAGCACTTGCCCTATCGCCTGGACCACAATGCCCCAGGAGCCATCTGGGCTGGGCCCCAGCCGGTCAAGTGTAGGCAGAAGTGGCCTTGCACTGCTGGCGCTGGAGCAGAAAACTCTGACCCAAACAAAATCCCGCACGGCCCCACAAGTGCCTTTGTCTTTGGAATCTCCACACTCCCGCCCTGGGACATCTGTGGCCATCCAGGCAGGGAGCAGAGTGAACAAGGCCACACTTTGAATGGGTATTCACGCTGCTGGCCAGCAGCATTCATAGGGTCCCTGTGCCCTTGCAGCTCCTCGGGCCCCGCCCCACCACAACTCCCCTGCCCCTGCCCCAGGGTGGTCCAGGCCATCCCTTACCAGGGCCTGCCACTGGCTCTGGACTGCTGGGGGCCTGGGGTATTGTCCTGGGGACACCTGTCCTGCTCCGTCTGGCCATGGGCACACAGGGTCACAGCCGCTCTTGGATTCACACGAGCCTGAAAGGCGCCCCTTGGTGGAGTCACCCCTTACCTCCCTCTTCCACCCCAGGACCACGTGGGGGGAAGCCCTGGCCAATCAAACAGTATATTTTCTGTTCTCTTCTGCACAAGCGGAATTCAATTAGGAAAGAAGCAACCCAAGCCCAGCCAAATGGCACTTGGAGACAGTCCTGCAGGGTTTCTCACACACTGCCCGTGGGATCAGCCTTCCCCCATGTGGGGTATGGCCAAAGTGACCTCTCCGTGCCCAGGACAGCCAGGCCAGGGACAGCTGTGAGAGCTGGGGGGGGGGAGCCCAGTGTCAGGAGTAGCCAGGCCACCAGGCAAAGCTCTCCCTGCACCCTGCTTCCCCCAAGCCCGGGTGTCCTCGCCCAGCGGCCCCCAAGGCTCCTCCTGCTGGCTGTGGCTTCTGCCCAGAGTTGCCAGAGCTGGTGCCAGGGGCCAGGGCCTGGACACAGTGAAGCCACTGCTGGTGGCTGGGCCGGGGCAGACTGGCAGCAATGGGGCCTCTGTCACTAGCCCCCTTGGTTGTCTCCAGTCTCTGAAGAAGCTGCCATTCCTAAGCATGGCGTCAGGCAGCCGAGATGGAGATGGGGCCGCAGCTCCTGTCATGGCTGCACCACACCAGGACGCTGGGAGCTTCCCCTCCCCGTCAGGATGCTCTGTCCTACGCTTCCTGTTCTCCAGCCCTCATCCCCAGAAGTGACATGGCCATCCAAACCTTGCCAGGCCCACAGGCTGGGAGCTCTCCCAGGGCACTGCCCATGGATCCCTGGCCTAGCTCCAAGCACCCTTGGCCAGGCCCTCTCTGCACTTGCTTTGCCTAGGTGTCCCTGTGTTTGCTGGGCAGGTAGAGGTGACACTGCCTCAGGAAGGCTAATCAGCTGGCACGGCCCTGCCCCGCCACAGAGGCTATACCCTCTGTGTAGACAGAACTTCTTGGGGTACAGGGTACAAGGGTGACACACAAAGGGCCACTTCATGGGTTTTGGCAGAGCACTGACACTGCTTGGTTGTCTTTGATGTTTTCCAGCCAACAGGAATCATTTCAGCTCTTCAGAAGCTTGGCGACAGGTGACTTGTCTCATAGCTGCTGAGGTGCTAATTAGTGCTAATTATAATCTGATCACCTCGCCAAGGCAATCTGTCCTGCTGGGGCAGGCGGGCAGGCAACGGTGCCCTGTCGGGAAGGGAAGAGCTGGTAGCTTTGGGGGATGGGGGTCCCTGCACCTGGGTGCTAGGTGATGATGTCACTGTTGGAGGTGACAGGAGAAGACAGACAACACCTCTGAGGACTGGGTCAGGAGGGACAGTGAGGTTGGGAGCCACAGAGAGTTGGGTGCTTGATGCCCTGCAGGGTTGGCATGGGACCACATCCTGACTGGAAGCAGATCATGCAGGGTGTGAGGGACACAAGCTGCACCCTGAGTCCTCCCACCATGCTCTTCTCTTCCTGTATGGACCCTTCCTTCCAGACCTGGAGGAGGAGGAGACGGCCTATGCAGAGGTTCCTGGAGCCCAGGCTCTCAGATGCTGGTGGTGCTGGATGCAAGCAGTTCACCATGGCCAAAGCCTGGCTAAGAGGGATGGGCACCAAAGCCATGCCACGGGTGGTCAGCATGACACCAGGCTTTGGCTCCATCGGGCTCGAGCTCTCCTCCTCATGGAGTCCATGCTGCCCCGCTTATGGCAGGGTTGGAGGACCCACAAGGGGAGGGGCCTCACCTGTGACCTGTTCGCCTCCCACTGCCTCTGGTGTGACTGGAACCCCTGCTCTTGGATGAGAAGCATCCCAGTAGGGCCACCAGGGTAGCTGGGTGGAGCCCTTGCCATCACGGGTCCCATCCTCCCTTGTGGTGACAGAGCACAGGTCACGGACACAGGGCAGGGCATCCCTGGCTGCCGCTTGGCTGTTGGCCCATTTTCCTTCTCTACTCCTCTATCTGGAATCTTCTGGCACACTGCATCATAAAGTGGGGCCGGGTGGAGGAGTGGGAAGTGGCTGGCTGCATGCACCTCAGCGCCCGTGGTAAGATGTGAAGCTCTGGTGAGCCTGTCTGATGATGGCCTGGAGAGCCCTCACTCCCAAGCAGGCAGGACCAGGCCTGGCTTTGCACCAGAGGGCCCTGAAGCTACATAGTGAGTTGCAGGGCAGCCTGGACTGCATAGTGAGCCCCTGTCTTAAACAACATAAATAAATACAGTGGCCTGGAGCAATGGCCACCTCAGTAGGGGCACCATGGGACCAACTTGTTCCCCATGTGGAGGACCGTCAGGGTCACGCAGGCACACTTGCAGGCAGGCCAGTTTGCGGTGTGCCCGGCCTGGAGGGCACCTGCCCTGATGCCACACTGAAGACCCACAGACTGGGTCAGTATCCAGTCCTGCCCAAGCCCTGCCTGAGGTCAGCTGCTGCTTCTGTGCACACAATGGTTTCTCTTCATGGCCTTTGTCGGCCTGTGAAGCATACACTTTTGGACTCACAGTGGACTGTCCCCACTGGTGAAGCTGGGGTGCCCTCTGGCTCCTTGTGGCAGGAGGGCCGGCACCTGCCCTGATGCCACACCTTGGCCAAGGCTCACCCCCATTCTGTGTCTCTCTTCTCTGGGTCCCTACTTTGTCTGAAAGCATCTGGGGGCCCCGTGGTGCTGGCCCTGCGCAGGGAGGATGCTGGCCTACAGGTCCCTGGGAAGGTCAATTTGCCAAAGGATGATGGTGGCCAGGACCTTTGGACTTGTCATGAGGTCCCTGGGTGGGGACACAAATTTGAGACAACTGTCATTTCTCAGCGACACAGAGCCAGGATGGAACCTGAAGAAGGGCCCTCACTTCTGTCATCATTTTTGCAGTCGGTGAGGGTAGAGCCCAGGGCCTCCTATGCACTCCATCACTGAGCTGCACCAAGCCCTACGTCTCTCTCCTGGGGCATTCCTCTTGCTCTTCTTATTGCCATCAGGAAAATGAGCCGCACATGTGCCAAGTGTACAAGCTTTGGCACATGCATGCACCTGTGTAAACACCATCTGTGAGTCGCGGTCATGAGCACACCCATAGTCCTCCTGTGCACTACGCCAGCACTCCTCTCTCTGGCTCACTGTCCACAGTCTGCTGTCTGCCACACACATCCATCTCTTTCCTGGAATTTTATGTCACCCTGGTTCTCACACTTGGGTAGTTATTTCTAGATTCCCTCTGCATGGGTGTCTCACTATTTCTTTCTACTGCCAAGTACCTGTCCTGGCCATAGCACGGTGTCCTTCTCATGGCCATCAGCTTATCTTTGCAAGACGGACACTGAAGACACACAGACTGGGTCAGTATTCAGGCTCAAGTAAAGCAGCTGAGGTCGTTACCACCTTCTCTGAGGGACACCTACTACCCTGTCCTGGCATGCCATCAGCGTGGGTCTAACTTTTGGAGAAGCAGCCACACTTTTCCAAGGTGGTCACACCAAGTCACACCACTTCCTGGGAGCAGGCTCAGGACACCCTTCCTCCTACCCTCACCATGGTCTACCTTGGTGAGTGTCCCACGAGGTCCCATCTGGGTCCCCGGGCCCCATGGGTGGGCGGGGGGCCCCACTGCGATTTCATCTGCAAGCATCCCGGTGGCCTCAGGTGCTCCATCTGGGAGCTCCATCATGGACCACCTCGAGTTAATTTTCATGCAGGGTTGGTTACAGACTGAAGCTTCCTCTTTCTCT
Source organism: Ctenomys sociabilis (assembly GCA_004027165.1). NCBI lineage: Eukaryota > Metazoa > Chordata > Mammalia > Rodentia > Ctenomyidae > Ctenomys > Ctenomys sociabilis. The sequence goes on along the minus strand of PVKA01000536.1, from coordinate 132,037 downwards.
TCTTGTTCCTCCATGCCAGCAATCTCATCCGCCAGCACAAATCAACCTATGCATGTAGATTTCTGAAAACTTCTTGCAGAACTTGTTAAACTCAATGATCAGTTCTAGTAGTTTTTCTGGTAGCATCTTCAGGTATTATACACAGACCATTCGGTCATCTGGAAGTGAAGATGGTTTTATTTCTCTCTCTCCTCTTCCATCCTCGCCTAATTTCCCCAGGGTGGTGAGGCCCTCTGGTCCAGTGCGAGCATGGGTGCCTGTGTCTTACTCTCTAGGGACACATTTCGTTAAGAAGGCAGATGCACAATGAGGCTTCGGAGACATCCTTTCCAGCCTGTGGAAGCTTCTCTTCTCTTCTGCTTTGATGACAGTTTTTTTTTTTTTTTTTTTTTTTTTTTTTTTTTTTTTTTTTTTTTTTTTTTTTTTTTTTTTTTTTTTTATGACAGTTTAGACAAGAAACAGATGTTGGATTTCATCTATTAGAATAAACTCTTTTCCTCCTCCTCTTCATCTCCTTGTCCTCCTTCAGTTTGTCAACATGGTAAATTACTCTGGCTCACTTTCTAGTGGGAAGCCAGCTTGCACGCTGGGGATAACCCCTACTTACTCACGACGTGTTATTATCCTTTTCCTATATTGTTGGATCCAACTTGCTGACGTTTATTTAGGACTGTGGCCACCCATGTCCAAGATGTAGCTCTGCAGCTTTGTCATGCCTTTGTCTGGTTTTGTGCCACTGAATAAATTGGAAAATGCACCCTCGCCTGGTGTGGAGCTGCACAGCCTGTGTGCTTCCTTGAGTTCCCCAGATGTTCATACGGACAGCCCAGGAACTCGGTTTTCTCTCTGCAACTTCAGTTTTCTTTACACACAAGGTGGTGTTTCTGGTTATCTATTTCCTCTTCAGTTCTAAGTTGTCAAATTTATAAGCATCTGGAAGCTCACAGCAGTGCCACGTACCCTTTCATATCTGAGGGGACCCCAGCCTCCACTCCCCTTTTTGACCAATCTGGCTACAAGATTGAACTCAGGACCCCGCACTTGTCAGGCAGGGGCTTAAGCCACTGAGCTATCTCCTTGGTCCTCAGTCTGGTTAAGTTTGATCAGGTTTATTCATTTTCCCAGAAGGCTGGCCACCAATTTTGTTTCCTTTGCTGTATTATTTTCTTTTCTGTTTAATCAATCTTTGATATTTTTCTCCAGACACTGGGGGTTGAACCCGGAGGATTCACATGAAGCTACATAGCCAAATCTCTTTTAAAAACTTTATTTTGAGGAAAGACCTTGTTTAGTTGCCAGAGTGGGCTGCAACTTGCATTTCTCCTGCCTCAGCTTCTCAGAGTGGTGGCGTCACAGGCCTGTGTCAGGCCACCCTTGTGCCTTGCTCTCTACTATCTCCTCTCTTCTGCTTACTGAGACATTCATTTGCTTCTTTTCTAGTTTCTTGAGGAGAAACCAGAGTCACTGACTTTGTCTCTTCTCTTCTAGCATAAATATTTGGCTGTCCCAGAGCTAAGCCGTGTGGTCTCCCCTTGGGTATTGTATTTCTGTTTTCATTCATGTTAAAGTCTAGTTTTACTTATGATTTCTTCTTTCTGCCACAGGACATGCAGTGCCATGCTACATAGCTTCCAAAATTTGAGGATTACCCTGAGATATTTGGTTTCAATTTCCATAAGGACAGAGCATACACTTTGTGTAACAAGAATCCGTCCTGCCTCAGCCTCCCTGGTGCTGAATTACATGTGTGCTCCACCATGCCTGGTCGGAATCCTTTATATTTTATGGAGCGGAATATGGTCTACCTTGGTGAGTGTTCTATGTGTACTTGAAGAAGTATTTTGCTCAGTGGGTGTTCTATAAATACCAATGTGGTCAAGGTAGCTAATGATATTATTTGCATCCCCCATAATCTTACCAATTATACATCCACTTCTGTTAATCATCAAGGGGTGCTGGAATCTGTGACATGATTGTGGTCAGTTTTTCCCTTCAGTTCTGAGTTTTGCTTCCTGAATTCTGAAGCTCTGGTATCATACAGACACATAGTTAAGACTGTCTGTCTTCATGGTCATGCGACTCTCATAACCAAAAAGTGGCCTTCTCTGTCCCTGCACTAAGGGCTGAGCAGGGCAGGCTATGGCCTGGACCAGAAGCCAGCTCCTGCTGGACACTTAGCAGCTTGGTGCATGTAGACCCAGGGGCCTGGCACTCCTAGCTTAGCAATGCTCAGCTGAGAGCTGAGAACACCTGGGTGTCCTGTCTCCTAAGTTGGAGAAACCTACAAAGGACCCCACAAGAGAAGCTCAGGGGTGACAGGTCAGAAAGAAGGGTGGAGCACCATGACAGCCTGCTGAGGGGATCCTCCCAAGAGACATCATGCGTTGGCATTCACTATCAGTTACCTTACTTGGGCCACACAGTGACCACTGGGCCACTTTCAACTTCCTGTTTGGGAAGGAAGTCATTGAGGCTGTGTGCACCCACAGAATGGTGCTGTCCCTCACAGTGACTAGGTGTGGCACCATGGAGCCACCTGGCCCTTGGGATTTGGAGTGACAGGTGTCATACACCACGTTGCCCCCTTGGACAGGGCTCTGTCTTTGGGGTGAACTGTTGGTAAAGCTGGGGGCCCTTCCCTAACCAGTGACATCAGTGTGCGCGTGTGCAAGTGTGTGAGAGCTGGTGCACACGTACGAGATGCACGTGTGTGGAGCACCATGGGAGTGTGAGGGTGTGGTCACACCAGTTCTGGGGTCTGAGTCAAGGCTGGGACTGGGACTGCCAAATCCCTCCAGCTCTCCAGCGGGCACAGGAATGTGGCAGCTGGGCTTAAGCTGGGAGCTAATCTGGCTTTGATGCTGACCCTCTGACCGGCTGGGGCATGGGGTCGGGACCACCCACTCTGGCCCTCCAGGAACCAACGCTCCCCCAGGCTAGGGGTGGCCAGACCCTTCCTGCAGGGCTGTGGCTCTGTGAGATGGGCCATGGGCTCCTGGTGCCATCGGCTCAGCAGAGCCCTGCAAGCACTGCCACATGCCAGAGCCATGCCAGGCACAGAGGCACGGCCGAGCAGAGGCTGAGGTCCTGACCTTGTGGGCCTGACTGTACTGGAAATGGACCCCGGGATGGCCAGGCGGCTGAGAGGATCCAGGGAACGTGGCAGAGCAGAGTGGCTGTGTTGCTTGGCTGGGTGGGGTGGGGATCCTGTGGGCACCTTCATGCCCCAGACGCCAGCAGCCATGTGGAGGGGGGGGCATGGAAGCATGCTCCCAGCCTTACTGCAGCCCTGAGCTGTAACATCACTGGATTTCTGAAAAGCACAGAAGAGGAGAGGTGTGCAGGAATTCCGGGCCCGGGATCTCAGGGTTTGTGCATAGGACAGGAGCCTGGCCTGGTGTGGCCACAAGATGCTATGCTGTCCCCAGTCCCCAGTCCAGGCAGGACCTCAGTGGCCTGGACCCGGAAGTCACAGACCCTATGGAGGCTGTGGTAGGCTCTACAGAAGAGGGGCCACAGAGCCACGGGCAGACCATACCCCAGAGGCTCTGGACAAGGATAGTCAGGAGGGGGCTATTAAATAGGTGACATGATGGGCTGAAGGAAGGCCTGGGGTAGGGACACTGGTGGGGACACTGGCTACTGGCGGTGGTGCCTGGAGCCCACAGGCTCAGCTGGCAGTGAGCTTGGTGCCCAGGCAGGGTAGGGGCTCTGATGTCCCAATGGGGAGCAAGACCCTGAGCATAGGGCTGAGTGGTGAGACGGCAAGAGGGACAGAGGCACAGGTGCTGGGGAGTCTGGGCTGCAAGGGTGACAGGCAAGAGGCTGCACTGAAGCACAGCGGGGACTACCCAGGCCAGTGCAGGGGAGGCTCCGAGGACCTCTCATCTGCTGCTCTCCCAGCCTGGGCTCTGCTCGCAACCTCTAGTTTTCTGTCCTGTGTTGAATGTGGGCGCGGGCTGGCCCTGCTGAAAGCCACTGTGCCTGTCACCTCACTGACCCTTCCTGGGGCACTGAGACTAGAAGTGTCCCCAAGCCAAAGAGCCAGAAGAGGACAGAGCCAGGCCCTGCTGCCTTACGCCCCCATCCCTTTCCCTCAGGCCTTTTGCACCTGTCGCCTGCAGGCTGGCTGGGCTGGGCCTCCTCACTCAGGCCTGGGACTTGGGCCCAGGTCTGCTGTGCTGCAGCCTCTTTTGGACAGAGGTTGGGATGGAGGCCCTGGCCACTTCTCTCACCTGTGACTCTTACCTCTGCCACATGAGCTGTTGTCTTCTGAAGGGCCCCTACAGAATAGCTCAGTCTATACCCCAAAGCTGGTGCACGACAATGGGAGGGCAGTGGGGACTCCAGCAGCCTGTGATAGGCTTGCTTGGGTCTTGTCCCCTTGTCCTCCTGCACCTGCGCTAGCCTTGAGCCGTGGCCTGGCCTGGCCTGCTGTGAGGTGACTCTCAGCAGGCCTGGGCAGGTGGAGCAGGGCAGGGAATGGGTGTGCTCAGCCCTGGGCATGGCCTGGGAGAAAGTGGCTGGGGGAGGCAGAAGCCCTCAAGAGATGTTGACATGGGGAAGGACACAGAAGCAAAGGGATGGCAGAGGAGGTGGAGGCATGAAGGGCCAAGGACACAGCCAGAGGGTGAGGTGGGAAGTGGAGAGTGGTGAGGGCGGCTGGGCCCGAGGAGCAGGAGGCCCCACCGGGTACCCGGTGGATTGTTATTTACAGGCTATTAACTGCTGGGAACAGATCGCAGCTGGAAACCCTCTAAGTGCCAGCTAAATGCCTCCAAGAAAACTTTATCCTCGTAGGACTCTGGGAACAAAGACTCCACATAAACATCCCCCGAGGTGCGGAATCTCGGGGTAACTCAAGGACCTCACGTTCAGACACCGGAGTTCTGAAACCTGAATACCTGAGGAGGTGATTTAGCCGTCGCCTGCGCTTGATGGCAGTGGAATGTGGACTTACCTAGCATGAGTCATCAGTGGCAGTGCCTAGGAAAATACCCAAGTCACCCCAATTACACATTATCAATCACCGCATCGCGTTGCAACCCAACCCAATGAAACTGGAGCAAACGCCAGCTGGGCTGGGCTGGGCCGGGTGGAATCCGCTCCTGGCGAGGGCTGCCTGCCTGGCAGCGGCTCTGCGGCTGTGCCAAACCACAAGCCCTGTGTGGTCGTTGGTGAGCACAGAGGCATCAGCCCCATTTCACAGCCGTGGAAACTGAGGCCACTGTGCAGGGCCCAGGGAGAGGTGCTGGAGGAAGTGGCAACTGCAGATGGCTGGGGGTCACAGTGTGGGCACAGGCGGGTCTGGACCAGGCCTGCCACCATCTTGGTCACAGGAATGGTGACTGCTCCCGTAGCAGCTACTTTGCATTGGCATGTGCCTGGGCCGTGCAGGTGTCATGCCATCGGTCTTGGAGAGTAGAAGCCACGGGCTCTGCTCTGGGGGAAAGAATCTGTCACTGGCCTGGGGTCACTAGCAAATGGCAGTGTGGGGCCGAGGCTGACTTGGTTTCATCCTCTTTCTCATGACGCTGCCCCTCGGTCCCTGGCTGAAGTTGGTCAAGCGGGCTGCAGGGACATCCTGTCCTGTGACCTGTGTGTGCACGCGCACACTGTGCCCATCCGTACGCTGCACCGCCTGCTGCCTCCGACATCCTGCGGGCGGCGGCCAGGCCAGCAGAGCGGGAGCCAAGTGCAGCCGGCCCACCCACGAGCCAGTAGCGCTCCGTGCGCTTAATCAGTAAGATATGTTTCTGGGATAAAAACCACATCAGCATTTTCATTTTCAAGTTCAGACAAGGCTTTTCTTCTTCTTCTTCCCAATTCTCCCTTCACATGGGCGAGGCTAATCCTCTGTCTTGACTGACAAGTCTTAGCGTCAGCTACACACTTAAGCTGCACAGTGAAGGCCGACGTGTCGGGAGCCTTCGCTCTGCCGTGACAGCTTCAGACTGCACTAGTGCCACAGCCCTCGATGCCAATACAAAATTTAAAAAGCAGTGACCCCTTCACAGTGGCTGAACCCATCCAGGCCGTGCCTGTGACCAACGCCACAGCAGGACTCTGGCCCTTGGGCTAAAGCGTGGGTCCCCCTGCTTCCCAGGACCGCCCCGAAGGAGTAAGGGGGTTCAAGGGGGGCCACAGATAGCAGAGCTCCTGGACCTGGAGCCCCACGGATGCTGGGCTCTGGGGCAGAGAGACGATGGTGGAGTGATAAACAGCAAAGGTGAGCAGGGAGCAGGGCGCGGGCTGATGCGCAGCCGAGGTGGGAGTCAGCAGCTCGGAGAAACAGCTCAGGCTGGGGAAGGAGATGGGGGAAGCCGCTCTCCAAGTGGAGAAGGCTTTCCATAGCAACAGAGTAAATATTAGACCTCCCCCCCACAGCTACTCAGGGTTTTCCAGAGTATATTCAAATTAAAAGTCTCTGGTCCTAGACTTGAACTTGACTTCTATTGAATCAAAGGTGGAGGGTGGGGTGCAGGAAGCAAATGCAGGGAAATAAATTAGCTGGGCATCTGCTCAGGAAGGTTTCCAAGGAGCTCCAGTTCAGCAGAGCCCCAAAAGCTGACTCACAGCAGCAGGTAGAGCAGGAGGAGGTGGCCACGAGCGAAGCTGAAAGCGAGGACACGCAGGTGGGTGCTCTACTGCACCCACCTCTTCCGGGCGCCCCAGTGGCAGGCGCCCGACACCCTAGCCCTGGCTACTGGCTGTCAGGGGCATTCCTCAATTGTGATACCTCGCACCGCCACGCGTTCCCAAGTGCCCCCTGGTGGGGGCAGGGAGTACTGCCACCAGAGAAACCTGGGCACCCAGGGTGTCCCTGCCTGCGAGGGCGCGCCTTGGGGCAGAGGGAGCAGTGTGTCGCGTGGGCGGGAAGCGGCAGCAGGCAGCTCGGCGGCCGTAAATCGCCTAACAGGGAGGCGCCAGGTGAGGTTCCGTCCGTGCTCTACAGCCCGCGAGGTGCTGTAGAGGGAGCCAGGGATGAAGGCAGAGCCTAGCGTTTCCTTTGGGGTCAGATTAACCAACCACAAGCTCGATTTCTTTCTTTCTAGTTGCAGCTGTGTCTTCTTGGGGCCATTCTGAGAATTCGGACGTTTCCCAGAAACAACCGATTTCGTCACGGAGCCCGCTTGGGGTCTCAGAGCCGTTCTGGGCCTCTGGCTCTCCTCCGGAGGATGGGCGGTCGGGGCTGTGGTGAGGCCTAGATCTCACTGCGGGCGCGGGCGAGTCCAGCGTTCCTCTGGAGCAGTCTAGCTGCAGCCTCAGCCCCTGCACCGTCTTCTCCAGGAGCCGGCTTGGGGTTTCACTCACCTCTGTGCTTGCTCATTTTCTAGTTGGTTGATTTCTGCCATCATTTGTATTAAATTTTTCTATCTAGTCTCACTTGTTCTTTCTCCCTAGCTTCTCACAGTGGATACTTCGATCCCTGGTTTTACATACCTCTAACACAGCACTTTCTTTTAATAAAATAAATTTATTTTTGAGACAGGGTCTTACTGTGTAGTCCAGGCTAACCTCAAGCTAGCTATGTAGCCTACGTTGGCCTTGAACTTGTAACCTCCCATCTCAGTCCCCCAAGGGTTGTGGTTACAGGTGATACGACATCTGGCATAACACATTTTACTTTATTACTAATTAATCAATTAATTTAGAGAGGGCCTTGCCAAGTAGTTCAGGCTAGCCTTGAATGCCCAGCGACCCTCCTGTCCCTGCCTCCTGAGTGCTGAACTGGTAAGAGTGCGTCACCTTTTCCATCTACTTAGCACATTTCTGCAAGCATTGCCCTAACTGCCTTAAAAATGTTCATATAGTTTATCCTATTCAAATCAACATATTTCTAATTTGCTTTGCAATTTTTTTCTGATGCTTGTTTTATTATTATTTTAGTACAGAGTCTACAGGGTCTTACTACGTAGATCAGACTTGCAGGGATCCACCCATGTTCAGCCTCCGTAGAGCTGAGATTATAGGTTCATGTCACCATGCCTCACTTGCCATCTCAGCGCGCCCCAGTGGGGCCAGGACACACACTGGGGATCGAACCTCAGCTGCTGCGTCTGCCTAAGCAGGCACTTTAACTGCTGAGGTATTTGGCAGGCCTCTTTAAGTGTTTTAAAGTTTCCAAATGCTCCCATCTTTCCAGGCATCCTTGTTACAGATCTTAATTCTGTTACGGCCAGAATAAAATTCAGCACATGAAACCACCCTTATTCTGAGTGTTTTCAAGCATTAAAACACTAGGCCAAATTTTTGAGCGAATCCTATTTATTTGCTACAGGGTCTCACTAGACGGCTCAGACTCGTAGTGATGCTCCTGTCTCAGCCTCTCCAGTGCTGGGAATCACAGGCCTGTGCTGCCATGCCTAGTTTCCAGGTGGGCATATCATGAGGTACTGGGGACCGAATACCGGACCTTGTGCCGGCCAGGTAGGCACTTAGACTGCCAAGTTATCTCCTCGGCCCGTGAGTGAATTCTGAGTGAGGTAAAAACGCAGATTCCAGAAGGCAATAATTTTACACTTCTGAACAATAAAAGTACCTTCACCTTCAAATGGACTATGGTGGGAAACATTTTTATTTCAAGTCTACTGAAATCATACAAAGGAACAATGTGATAGCTCCACTTTTAAGACTCTAATATTGGAAATTCTATTATTTGCAATTGTTAAAACCTCATAATGGAAAAATCTGGGTACCAACTGGAAATGCTGGTGTAGATTTTTCCCACATCCTTTTGGCAAAACATGGACAAAATGTTCACAGTGAGCTGGACACAAAATGAAAGTGTGTCTGTCAAGCTGGGATGCTTTAGGGTGAGGTTGAGCACGCAGGAAGGAAGCAGGAGGGCAGGACGGAAGGCGGATGGCAAGGAACTGCGGAGGGCGCAGTCTCCGGGGTGAGGGGTGATGCACCTGCTCACAGGTGTGGGCCGACCCTGTTGTCTGCACTTGAAATGTCCCCTGAAAGTCCCATGTGTTTGGAAGGTGAGAGGGGCCAGTGGGGCGGCCCACGAGTGAGCCCACAGCCAGCGCTGTTCGCAGGCAGCAGCTACCGAAGGGGTGTCTCTCTCGCTCTCCTCTGCTAGCCCCTGCCACCGCACAGCTTCTGCCTTGAGCAGCAGACCTAGACTGAAGACAGGAGCCACAAGCAACCTCCCCATCATCTTGTGGGTGTTGGGTATTTTGACACAGGGGCAAGGACAGTGACTTAAGCGGATGGGGTCTTTCATGGTACTAGGAGGGATGGAGCTTCTATGAAAATGGGGAGCTGCTGGGCCAGGGCTCCTGGAGGTGGGAGGGGCAGCAGGGGCTTGGGCGCTTAGATGGTCCCTGCAGAGCCGGGCTGCGAGATCCCTGCGCACAGCCTTGCCCACGAGCCTCACAAAACGCAGACGAGGGGGTGCGCTCCGCATGTCCACTTGCCTGGCGCTAGTCGCCTGGGCATCGTTGCTGACTGTACGCGATGTTTCCGGATGAGTTGCGGTTTTTCTGTGACCTGAACTGCAACACCAGCCCCTTCTGGAGCACGAGTGCATTGCAGCTTCTTCTGGGTCTCTGCCCTCCCAATCTCGAGTCTCTAGATTTTAGTCTCCATCATTCCATGAACCAGGTCCTTATAAGAGCCCGTCTTTACCTACATTACCCTGTCTGTTCTGACCCTCTAGAGAATGCCAAATACTGCCCATTTCTGTACTGAAAGTCTTTCTAGTGATAAAGAATTTCAAGGATGAATATTTTGAACTGATGTCAAACATACAGCACTTTTGTAACATATTCACAATAGACTCAGCACTGCAGCCACCTTCACTATCTGCCCTTATTCCATGCAACCTAAGATGTGTGCACTTTGGGTTACTTTATTTGAGACTTTTTAATTTCACACCAAGAGTGAGAAGGACATGAAGCAGATGAGGGGAAGTCCTTTGGATGACCTTCCTTCCCAATGAGCTGGCTCATGTTTATGGAAGTCTGCAGCTCCTCACATTGTGTCAGGCAGGACTGCGACCCTGCTGCTGCTTGATCGGGACTTGAGTGTGGCTTACCGAGATGCCTGTGGGTACCAAGAGCGAGCAGGTGGAGCCTGATCTATGGAGCCTGAGTGTGGGGGAGCATTCTGGGGGCGTCTGTGGAGACATCTATGGACCAGCCCCATGAACTGGATGCTCCCCGTAGGTGTGGGCACCATCTGACCCACTAAGGGGTCATGGAGGTCCCGGGAACACGCACCAGAGGCTTTCCTGGGTCACTGTTACAACCAATCAACAGCAGAATCTGTTAGTGTAGCACTGTCCTGGTGCCAGCAGGCGGCAGGTTGCACGCACATGGCCTCTGGAGCAGTCCCATGGTGGGCTGACTGACCTGGAGCTGCTGCTCTGCAGGCTCCACTCGTCTCTAGCTTCAGAGTACTTGGTGACCACTGTTCTCATCTTTGTATGTTTCACAATTCAAAAATTATTTTCTACTTGTTGCCCATTTGTAGAAATCCAACAACCCCTCACATGCTGCCCTTGTATTGAGGAACCTTGCCGCATTCTTCCGTGTGCATGTGTGTGTGTGTGCGCGTGCATGTGTAGTCTTTACTCTTTTGTTGTACTAAAGGTTGAACTCAGGCTGAGCTACTTCATCGTCTGCATGTGACAGCAGCGACCTGAACACGTCTCAAGATCCAACCCAGCCCCTCCTGAGCTGAGGACACGCATGCACTGTCTACAACCATTTCCAATTGCGTGTCTTAAATCATCTCAAACTGAATTTGCTCAAAGCACAATTTTGCATTCTCTTTTTCTCAAATAAAGCCCAGCGGAGTCAGTCTTCACACTGGTTTCCACCTCTGCTGATATAAAGTCACCTGCTGGCTGTCCAGTAAATCTCATGAGTCTCTGTATTCCCTTCATCTACTCTCACTTTCCAAAATCCACCCTCAAACGTGTTCTCCAGCTTCTCCCTAGCACGAGTCCATCCAAAGCTCTCCCCAAGCCCACTACCACCGGGCAGTGGCCTGAGTTACTCCTTACTCCTCTTCCTCACCTATATTTTCTAACGGGCAGCAAGATTGACAGTTTAACACCTTTGGTCTTGAGTCTTGTCACCCTGCTGGCGAAAGGGCCCAGGGTCACAATGTACTTTGCAATCTACATCCCCATGATGCTGAAGACCCCAGGTCTGGAGGAGCCTGTGGGCCTTGGTAACTGCTGTGCCCTAGCCCCAGTGTTCTTCCCCAGCTCTCTTCACAGGCCCCCGCCCCTGCCATCAGCCTTATCTCCTCCATGTCCTTCCTGCAGAGCTGGGTGCTCCTACCTCACGGCATCTCAGACAGCCTCAGCAAGATAGGCATCTCATGAGGCCAGGGACTGTGACTGCCTCGTTCACGGCTCTACCCTGTGCCTGGTGCTGCTTGAGGAGCTCAGGCCCTGAATGGTAAAGCAGCTTGTTCAACACCATATGATGGGCAGGAAGTGGGCTGCAGTGCAGACTCAGGCTGTCCTGACTGCAAGGGCATGTTCTTCCCCAGGGCACCCCTACTCAAGGTACAGGGCCACCTGCTCCAGGCCCTTCTGCTGCACCTACATCCCTTGACCCCGCCCAGGAAGCCCTAAATCTTCCCATTCACTGGCTTCCAGTTAACTGTGCCATTTCGTCATTAAGCATCCACTGCAAGTGACTGTGGATGCCAACTTCCTGTCTACCTGACGTGATTAACAGCAGCACCAGGTGCCTTACGTCTAATTATTTGGACTCCAACTCTTTCTAGGAGCCACACCTTCAGTGGTGAGGTCAGGCACAGGGAGCTGAAGCATCTAAATACAGAGCTGCCAAGAGGCGTGCAGACCTGCATGCTCTCACCCAAGCTCCTGCTTAGCTGGTGCGGAGACCTCTGTGAGGAGCTGACGGCATAAATTATGTTCTTTAAACAAGAAAGCTTAATGCTTCTGATTTAGGGTTTTATCAAAAAGCTGCAGCCTCTTCTTTGAGCAGCACTGTCTGGTGGTGACACAGAGTCTGACGAAGGCACTGACACCACCACTGTGCTCACCCAGAGCTCCGCTCATGCACTGTGCACACTGTGCACTGCAGGCAGCTCCTTACACTCTTACTGTGCTGTATTTAACCTAAAATTAAACACAAACATAAGAAAGGGTATGCGGGAGAGGAAAACAAATCCTGTGTCACGGGGGAAAAGAAAAATTACAGACCTTGTTCTGAATTGTTTTTCTGTATACGTGACAACAGTGCTGAAATTATCAGAACCTTGGACAGCACTTCTAGAGCTTCTGACCACAGAGCAGTTTTCTCCTAAGTCTTGGTCGCAAGTTCTTCCCCAGCCATTCTGCATTTAAAAATTCTGTTTCAATTTGACTGCTTCTCTGGTAAAACTGCTTATGTGCAGAACTTTCTGGTGATGGTAACAAGGTTTTCAATACTCCTCCCGCAGAGCTCAGCATTTTGAAATAAAAATTTCACTCAAGGATAGAAATGAATAGTAAAAAGTCACTGGAATAAAATCAAAAGCCAAATGGTATTAGAGTAGCAGATGTTGACTTCATAAAGGAATGGGTGTAAGACACACATGCACACACACACACACACACACACACACACACACACACACACACATACCCTTAAGTTTTGATTTAAAACCTGCTGACTGGCAGCCCACCCACCACCTTCATCACTTCTTCATATCCTATTTCAACAAACAAGCCCATCTGAGTAGCTCCAAAAAACCCCATGGTCAGATTGTAAAGCACTGCCCAAACACACGTTCATAAAGTGCCCCCATGAGATGTATTAACATGAGCCTAACTAGCAGTACAGTATTAAAATGATGAAAATTTATTTTTCTGAAGCCTTCTCTATAGCCACAGCATTACAAAATAACTTCTGCGGATGCCTGCTATCAAGCAGCGAGCCTTTCTTCTCCACCTTTTAAAGCGAAGTAGGCCAAAAGCTTTGTTGGTCTGCTCTCGACAATACGATCGCAAGCGAAGTAGGCCAAAAGCTTTGTTGGTCTGCTCTCGACAATACGATCACAAAACTTGCTGTGACCGTTCTGTCTCCTTACAATGCTGTGGGGCTGGCCTGCTTTCTTCCTCTCTAAATGCCCGATTGAGGAGGCGACTTAATCCTCGGCAGCGTGTGCAACATGGCTCCCAGGAGCTCCGGCTGTGGCGGCTGCAGGAGCACAGGCGGGCTGCTGTGCCCAGGAGCCAGCTCCCAAGGGAATCAAAAGCAGCCACAATGCAGCCAGGGCGTGTTTTCAGCAAGCGAGCCCCACACTTCCTACTTAGAGAACACAGGCCACACCCACGCCAGCACTCTCACAAGGCTCCCTTTTATCAGTGTGTGTTTGTTATTCTATGGCTCCTGGCGACATGTTTGTGTGACTCCGCTGGTGTGCACACATCCATTGAGGAGAAAAGAATGTCTACTGCAAGCTTGTTAAAAGAAGGGGCTCCCCCTGCTTGCCTTTGGCCAGGCTTCTGGGGAGAGGAGGACTTTAACTCTTTGTGGCCCAGAACACCTCACCTTCCAGGCACAGTTTACACTTTGTGGTGCCTTCTTTGCAGGGAAAGTGTCACAAACACAAGGGGAAACAGTGTTTCAGAGAGTGCTGCAATGCCAGACAGATGCTGGTGCTGCCTCAGAGTGGTTACACAGAGTTCCATACACAGTGTATGGAAGCGCTGTTATTTCCCTCTCAACAGGCTTAGGCTGTTTCTGCAATGCAAGTTAAGCATGACTACCAAGAAACTCAAGAGGCATTTTATTTTAGAAGCCTTTATTTTAGCTTGTAACTTTTCATCGGGTCTCCGTCGTGCTTGTTCTAGATGTCTTACCGCAGAAGTTCCCCCAGATCTCTGTATCTACAGGCTTTGTGCTAGGCGATCCCAGTGTGACCGCTCGCTAGTCTGGCATTTCACTAGCGATCTGGGCTGCTGCGAGTCAGCGCTCTTTATCCTGTTCCACTTCAGATAAGCGGTGAAACAGAGGCAGACAGATGGCAAGCTAGACCCAGAGCAGCAGGGGAGAGCATTCTTTCCTCTGTGTCAGGGGCTGGAGGCTGGTAAGGTGTGGGCACTCACCCTTAGCAGGGGGCAGGCTCTCCCCATGAGGGATCTTGGGATGTGAAGAGTTAAGCACCACCATCTCGCCCCTCATCCCCACATTCCAGAGGACAGGGATCGGTGACAAGCAGCACCTAACTTGAGGAGGGTGGCTTCTCGAACTAATTAGCTGGAAATGAGTCTCATCAATGTTTTGGAAAGGCAGAGGGGTACACAGAGCCTGCTAGAATTAATCCCAGTGAGAAACTACTTCAGGGGGCTGCCGGCATTCAGAAAACCCAAAGAGGAGCAGTGAGGTGATGGAGCGAGGCTGACTCCCATCTGAAATGACGCACAGACTGCAAGCAGACGGCCCAGGCTTTGACAAAAGAGGAATGCACCCCGAGAGAAGATTTATTATCTGCTGCCACAGCTAAGTACGGCCTACGACGCAAACGCACACTCTACCCAGGGCACAAAGGCACACCAGACAGTTACACTGAATGCACAGAAGGAAAGCAAGACTTGGGCACTTCACTTGCAGCTCACACACACTGAGCTCTATTACCTAAAGGACTCGGAGGTTCCCGAACGTGGACTTGGACGTCTTCAGAGATTTGCAATTTTGTACGCAGAGAGGATGGAAATTCCACAAAATAGATTGTGAATTCAGACATTTGGATGGAGAGTTCAGTCACTAAGAAGAAAAAGACATACACAAAGGAAAAAAAAAAAAATATATATATATATATACATATATATATTTTTTTTATATATATATAAAACAAGACTCACTAGACAGAGGGCGAAAATGCAGAAGTCTGAACAATGCTACACAAAACAGGCAGGAGCCTGAAATGCACACCCAATGCCGTATGAGTGGTTTTCTGCTCCTTCAATGGCAGTGAACACCAGGAATGTACTAACTTAGGCCACGTGTAACTTTTTCTTTCCCTCCAGCAGTATCGGGGATTGAACCCAGGGCCTTGCACATGGTAGGTGAACACTCTTCCTGCAGAACCACATTCCCAGGCCTGCTTTCCTCACCAAGGCTCACTAGTATTGCATAGACTGGCCTCAAGCTTTCAGTCCCCTACTTCTGCCTCCTCAGTACACTATTGTCCCCTCAGCTCAGACTGTGGATAAATTCTGATGCACTTTTCCTATTTTTGCCCCAGAAAAACTTGCTATTTTAACTCTGAAGAAAGTGGCAATATAAAGCCTGAACAAAATCACACTTGAAGCCTTTGTCAGGGTCCCCATGGGTGGTCACATTGGGGGTATAAGGAAGGTGTGAGGATAGGCCTGAGACTGGACATAGGACAGCTCGCACGAGGACACTTACCATGGCGGGGGGTCACGCGTGGACTTTAAGATCAGCTTCTCCCCCCTCTTCTCAACTTCGAACCCCATCTTCTTCAGCAGTGAGGCATCCGCCAGGCCCTGCTCCTCCAGCTTGGCAATCAGGTCCTGGTTCTGGCTGTTGTCCTCGGTCAGATTGCGGATGGCGTACACTGCCCACTGTGTCAGGACTGTAGCCGAGTGAAGGAAGCTCAGCGGCACAGGGCTTGGCCAGGGTGGGTCAGGGAATGTGGGGACACTGACAAGCCCAACTAGCAGCAAGGTATCCCAGAGGGCTGCATGCCGCCAGTGTGTGTCCACAGTGGAAAGCATGACAAAGGCCCAGTTATTAGTGACAACAATTTCCCAGGAGTCACTGTGGCATCTCCCTCATTCAGTGTCTGACAGAAAAAACCAGAAGGCCTTTGACAGATTTCAGGGCTCAAGCTTCTGAAAGTATGTGACACTGCCTGCCTGCCTACGCCTGGCCCTCACGGGAAATGGCCCCCTCACCGGCCTGCAACTCCAACTGCAGAAGGCCAGGAAGCCTACAGTAGCAGTGCTGCACTATTTACTGAGGAACTGGGCTTGGCTGCCAGGGGCCATGGGGCCCTTGGGAAATCATCAAGTGTTACTGCACCTCCTTCCACAAGGGATCTCGAGAAAATGGTGAGGAGGACCCACCTCCAACAGCAGGAGCCTAGAAGGCCACCAAGGACGAGGCTGGGGATCTGCACCCTGGCTTGGGGGGGGGGGGGCAGGGCTGAGGGAGGGTGCTTGTAAAAGTTCTTCCAGAGAAAGCAGAAAACAAAGTCCTCTTCCCTCATGATGACCAGAGGCACCCACCTGGGTGGAGCCCTACCAAACAGTATTGGACACACTGCTAGAGCCAAGCCCTGACCCGCGTGGAGCCCTGCACTATGGGCAGGACTGGCTCTGGGTCACTTCTCCCTGGGCCCAGAGTGAGAAGCCAGTCACAGAGCTGCTGGATCTTTCTTGCAGTATCTGGGAAAGAGAATGAATCAACTTATTTTTAATCTAGTTCACTAACCTCACAGAAAGCAGCAGAAAAGAAAGTTCCATGAAAGATGGCTGAAAAACATCAACAGCAGGGCAGCTGTATCCCCGGGAAGGTTTGGAGGTTTTGAAAGGTTTCTCTAGACTAGGCCCTGAAATGTGCCCGAGTTGTTCGAAATCCTGCTGAGCCCTCCTGGATGCCTGGTGGGATGCTCTTCAGCCTTGATCGTGGCCCAGCCTGGCCTGCCTAACCCAACTGCTCCAACTGGGCAGGCACACCCCGGCCTGTGTGTGGGTGCGGCCTTGGAGCCTAGACATGGCCTGGCGCCAAAAGAGGCCCAACCATGACCGCTGGGTGAACAGCCCGCCGGGCTTTGAAGGTTTATCACTGTAACCACTTGTGTGTATAAACGACTGGCCTTGTCCAGATGGCCAAGAAGAGGGACTGTCTGCCCAGCGGATGCTGACTCCACAGTGAGTCACCAGTGGTGGGGACATCCTCATCTGCCCATTCGCCTGTCACCCTTCATGACAAAACCCAGGGCCTTCATAAGAAAGAATGTGTCTCTCTATAGAGGCTCAGCTCACAGAGATGTCCAGACACACGAGGCCTGACCCTGCATCCTCCCTCTCTTCCCAGTCACCTTCGCGCCAGCACAGTGAACAGAGGTGGTGCTCCTGGTACCAGGCTCTCCCACCACGTGCCTCCACTTAACAACAGCCAGCAGTAATTCACCAGGAAGACACTCTCATCATACGAATTCACTTTTTCCCTTTTTGCAGCAAGAAAGGGAGCCAGTGACTATCATGAGAAATGAGGAGCAAATGCCTAAGAGGTGAATGCAGACACGACGACACGTGGGAGGGGGCTCCTGCTCTATGTGTGCAACCTGAAGTGGCAGAAGCAAGGCGTCTCCTTCTGAAGCTTCCTGGCCACTGGCTAGGACACAACTAGAAGAAGGCAATCTGAGCTTGCCACAAACGTGTCATGAGCTCCTGAAGCGGATCGGTCCCTTGGGCTCCAGGAATCCGACACCTTGCAAATGCAGTGTGTACTGGACAGCACCATGCCTAGACCTCCACACCATCAAGTCCCTCACCACTGGGGGCGAGTCCCTCACACCAAGGCCTGGCACATCTCTTGCCCAGGGCCCATCACACACACCAATGGGCTCTGTCTGTGCACCCAAGAGCTGGCCTGGATGGGCAGCAGTAATTCCCTTCTCCTGGGCACACTGAGTGCCACCTCCTCTCCTAGATGCCTTCCCCTAGCACCCTAGGGTCACTCGACTCAGCTGAGGTTAGCTGTACCTGCTGGTTTCTAGAACATTCTTGTCCCACTGCATTATACCTGTCTGCTTGTGTGTGAGCACCCCAAGGGCAGGGGCAGTAGGGGGTGTGTTTCCATTTCTCCAGTACCCAGTCCAGCTCCTGGCACAGGACATCAAGTTCAGTACGCATTTGCTAAAAGCCCATGGCTGTGACTGTGTTTCTGTCTGCCCTGGTGATGACAGCTAATATCTTACTCACCTGTCTGTCCTGTAAGCCTACCACAGCACTGGCCACACAGAGGTGAGAGTCCGTGTGGGTGGGGGTGCAGCGACCTACACAGGCTGCATGTGCCTTCTTCTGCAATAGTTTCCTGACTCAGGCTTCACAGGGTTGAGGGATTAAGGGAAAGCAAAGCAACAGGAATGCATCCCAGGCAAGGAAGCTGAACCAGAACAGGAGAAACCGAACAGCAGAATCCCCACATGGACAGGGCACGATGGTGATTTCAATCTTGTTCATCTCTGGCAGAGGTGTGGGATATTTTCTACTGTGTTTTGTGAGAACACTGTTGTAATAAGTCAGTATCTTATTACTGACTCCTCTCAGGGTTTGGTGGCTGATTTCTGCAGAAAAGATTAGCACAAAGCTTATTCTCTGATAGGGTAAGGGGGCGGCGGAAGCGGGACCAAGGAACAGCCACTGGGGATGATGGGCTGCCTGCAGCTGGGTCTCGTGGCAACCTCCTTGGGACAGGTGCCCAGGACTGAAGACTTCCCAGACGCAGGAGGGAAGCCCAAGCAGAGGAGGCATTCCCAGTACAGAGATGTGGGGATGTGGGGAGAGGTTGGAGCAGACCACTCAGCACCCTGAAAAGCAGAGGTGAGTGACAGCAAAGTACAGCCCTTATCACAGAAGTGAACTTTAACACTTGCGCTTGTTGGCAGCGGTCCTGGGAACTTTGTGAAGCTGGAGCCTAGGTGTTGCTACAGGGAGTGCCCTGTACACTCTGGATGAACACTGGGTGTCCACATTATGTGGCAGTGGCACTCAGAGGTCTCCTGCTTATCCCAATATCCACTGAGAGATTTGGGCACTGCTGTCCAGGGTTTCAGATTCAAACTCCATCTTTTATAGTTATTTCCTTCAAAAAAAAAACAAAACTTTTTTTTAAATCAAAGGTATTATTTTTATCTGATGCTGGGCTTAGTTCTTAATTTTAATTTTAATTTATTTATTTTTGTATTTTGTGCAGGGTCTCACTATGCAGCTTGGGCTCACAGTGATCCTCCTGTTTTCAGCCTCCCCAGCGCTGGGATTATAGGCACGTGCCACCAAGCCTAGACTAAGTCACTGGCTCAGTACACCTAGGGGCAAGGCCAGCACAGCATGTGGAATTGGGGAATCAAACCCAGTCCCTATCCTTGCCTAAGCAGGCACTTAGTCTGTTGAGCTATTTTGCCGGCCCTCTTTAATTTTTAAAATTGATACATGAAGACATAAGAACCACATAAACATAGGGTAGCATGTGCTGTTCCAACACACGTGGACACTATCATATTCAGAGTGAGGCGAGCACCAACTCCTCACACACTTGCCATTTCTTCAGAACTCAGGACTCCTGTCTGCTCCTTGAAACAGTATGTGTCACCACTGTCCTTGGTCACCCTCCCGTACAACAGGACAGCACAGCATCTCACTCCTGCCCAACTATGATGCAGCATGCATCTGCGTGAAGAAAGTATCCTCCCACGCAATTGAGTAGGAAGGGGAAGCCTGGGAGATGCAGCCGAACAAGGCGTCTGATCCCAGCCCCAGGTCGTGAATATGCATGGCTCCTCCATAGGAGCCAGACAGTGGCTGAGGACCTAGCTGGACTGCAGGGTCACCAGGGAGACTAAGGCAAGTCCCAGTTAATATTCACATTGCCCCCTTGTCCCTTCTCTAAGGAGGCAGTGAGCAAGAAGGCGTGGGGGAGCAAATTAAACATCTTCCTGAGTCTAATCCTACCAACACTTGAAGTGCTTTATTGTACGCTCGGCTTGGACAGAGGGTTCCTGCTGTTTCCATGGCTACTACAAATAGAAGCCATAAACCTATTTGTTGCAAAACTGCCCTGAAAGAACCTGCAATCAGCACCAACTGAGGGCTCCACAAGGCCGCCCAGTGCCTCAGCAGCGCCTGCTGGTGCAGTGACCTGGGGCACAGGGACCATGGAGCAGGAAGCGCTGAGTCCCAGCTCAGCGCTGAGACCCCTATGCCTACGGGGGGTGTGGGCCATGGGTGGGCATAGATGTCAGACTGAGCCATGCCTTGGAGCTGCACAGCCCTGCGTGGCAGAACCAGGAAAACCCCAGGACTACCACCGAGTGGGCCAGCAGGCTTACGTGCCAGACGCAATGCTACGGTGCAGTCAGGGAGCTAAAGGGCAAAGCTGGAGCTGCCTGACAAGAAAGACTCTGCAAGTTCCAGGCGTATTCACTGCAGGACCTCAGCTTCTGTGCCAGGTGGAGTGAGGCACACGGCTACCCAGGAGGCTCTGAGGACAGAGCCGCACAGGTCAGCTGCACACGCCAGGAACACTTTCATATATAACAGTGCCTCAGTTCACAAATGCTTCTGTTCCTGAACCATTCATTTGGTGAACAGACACAGTCAGCAGAAATTTGTTCCCACTGTGAACTCTGCATTGGGTGACAAACACGAACTCAGCCAACTTCCCCAGATTCATGGAAAAATTCAGCTCCTGACCCAAGGCGCCACTGTTTCTTTTAAGTTCTTACACACTTTAAAGACTGGCTAAAACCAAAAGAACAATAGTAATTTGTGACACATAAAGATAAATCAATTCAAATTTCTGTGTCCATAAATTTCTGGCCAGGCCCAGTCACCTGCACAACGGCTGTCCGGGGCTGCTCTCAGGCCAGGACAGCAGAATTTATGGCTATGAACACAACAGCCACAGACAGGCCCAGACACATGCACCATGTGGCCCCTGTAGGAAGCTACTAGTAGCCGGGCCAGGAACGGGGAAAGCCCCAAGTGGCACCCGCTGAATGAATGCCTTAATGAGGGTGAAACAACATTATTTAAATAAAAACAATTTAATCTGTTTAGTTTTTTTAACTTTTCCTATGTAAATATCTACATGTGTTTTCATACTACATAAGCGGGTATGTCTGGGTAACAGGCATTTATTTGGCTTCCAGAGCACAGGTTTGAAAGCTCTCTTTAGACAACAAACCCATAGGGGCAAAAGACAAGATGTCGCATGACTTTCGGGTCAGGTGGCCCTCAGGATGCTGGAATGAGATGGGCAGACGTCAGAGGGAGCCTGCTCACCTGGCCTTTAAGCCCAACAAGAGCAGCGTCTTCTCCAGCCACTGGGAAAACTGCAGATTTTTCACAGTATGAAGTAGCAGTCTTTAAACTATTCTGAAAAATGCCTTCTATGAGTAAAAACCCAACATGCCGACTTCCGTCATGCAAAGAGGAAACGAGCAAGCGTGGCCCTGGACCCAGGCAAGAGGAGGAGCCCTGGCCACCGCCAAGCGCAGATCTGCCAACCGAGAGCAGCAGGAGTGCCAGAGCCCAGGGGGAGCAGCAAGGCGCGAGCAGAGAGAGGCTAAGGTAGCAGTGGGGAGGGCGCTCCTCCCTTGGAGCTCAGGAGGGTCTCCTGGCTGTGCGGCTTCCCCCTTCACTACTCTCACCTCTGGGGCTCAGCATTCTTTATATGCCTGTTCCCTGGGCTCAACACACCCTGCCTTGGGGCATAGGGGGCAGGCCTTGGTGTCCCTGTGCACAACACCTCTGCACTCCAGCATGGGCTCTGGCTTCCTGCTCCAGAGCACTGGGCCACTGGTATCTCATTTCCTGTGTTTTTTTAAAATATATTTTTTTTAATTTTTATTTTATTTTTTATTTATTTGATACAAGGTCTCACTACACAGTTCAGGCTCCTAGTGACGCTCCTGTCTCAGCCTTCCCAGTGCTGGGATAATAGGTGTGCACCACTGTGCCTGATTTTGGGGCTGACACAGCACCTGGGGTTCCAGGGCCAACACAGCATGTGGCACCAGAGACTGAACTTGAGTCCTGGTGCTTGCTGGGCAGGCGCTTAGCCTGCAAGCATCTCCCCAGCCCTGCTCTGTACGTGCTGACATGAGGAACCATGGGTGCCTTGATGTTCAAGGACAGTGCTGTGCATCACCTGTGTCTTAGGGCACATGGCAAACCAGGGTCACAGCCACATGCCTGCACACCACTGCGGCATGAGCTGTCCCCAGAGAAGTGACATCTGTTGCAGTCCTTGGGAAGGGAAGGCCCCATTTGCTATCCCTGTCACTTGCACTCCCTTCTCCTAAAATGACCTCTGGAGGGAGAGCTTAGATGCTTACCAGGACCCCTTCTGAGACTCCAGGTCCTGGCCAAGGGCCTTGCCATTAGTATCCTCCACAAGCTCCCAGCCCACCCAACCCCAGATGTGGAGTGCCCTGTGTCCAGGGCCTGAAGGAGAGCCACCACAGGCCGGTCCAGCTGGCAGTGAGGTCATGAGAAACCGACAGGGCCCTCTCCGCCAGCAGTCACCACACACGCTGCCCACTCCAAAGCCTCTGCGGCCGAGAGGATGCACTCACAGGTACCTCACGCCCACGGGCTCTGGTGGCAAAGGACCCTACGGTACTGCAACTAATTTTGCACACTGCATGTCCTGGAATCACTTTACCAACCACTTCAAAGTGGCTCGCGGTGGACGCAGTCACAGCCTGGCATCCCTATCGCACTACAGGTTTCAGGATCAGAAACAACCAATACCACTTCTGACCCAAACCACACGAAAGCACCCAGGCCGCCAAGTGGTTCCATTTGTGTCTGGGGCAGCGCTCCAATGTCACATTTGAGACTCTCTAGGGGCCAGTGCACATGGCACATGCAGCAGAGCACCCAGCACAAGCACAAAAGAGGCAGGCCCTGAGCCCACGGGGGCAGCCTCTATGTACACACAGTGCCACTCAGCACTCCGGGGCACTGCACACTGCCTCGGCCTCCTGGCTGCTGGGCCTCCTGCCTTATCTGTCACCACTGCTTCTGGTACAGAAGGTATAGGGACGCTTTAATGATGTGCCTCTTGGTGCCTGACTTCTGCCTACCAGAAAGGGATGGCTGCACCACTTCTCTGAGAAACCTGGCTTGGGGGACACCACTGGGTAACTCCACTGGGACACACAGCACTACGACAAAGTCGGCCCTCAAGCTTGTGGCAGGGACCACCTGTGAAGCTAATGAGCTTCTTGTACAGGATAATTACACTGTAGTGACACAGTAGCTGAGCTTTATGTCTGACAGGGAGATTTAAGAATGGAAAGCGAGGAGACACAGTAGAAACTTGGGACACTCAAGGCCAGGGGAGAGGATGCTTCAAACATACCTGGTGCTCTCTGAAAGCAGGCATCAGACAAACCGGGCGGGCTGCAGCAACGGCTGCTTTCAGTACAGGCACAAGCTTGCAGAGTACCATCCCCATGGGAACAAACCCCCATGTCCACCAGCTAGTCACCATAAGAAATAGGGAAATAATGACTATAACAGCAAGTGAGACATGTGTGCAGTGCAGCATGCTTTTCGCGTTAGTGCTATGAGGCTGAGGAAGGAGAGACGCAAGTTCAAGCCCAGCCCAACTGACTTTGTAAGTCTCTGTCTCAAATAAAAGGCATAAGAAAGAGTTAGGGACCTAGCTTGGCCTGAGAGCTTTGGGTCCAACCCTCAGTACCACAAAACAAAACCAGCAAAGCTACAACCCGACAATGCACCGGTACAAAGTCCTTGGTCCTCATGAAGCCTTAGGGTTGCCCTCATCCTGCTGACTGGAGAGTAAGGAGGACACAAGGAGGTGGAGTGAGCCACCCACCGTCACACCACGCGGCAGGGGGTGGGGGCTCGACACGGGGCCAGGGCTCCTCTCCAGAAGGGATGCAGAGCAGTCCTTCCTGCCACCCCGGCTGCAGGTTTCTATGCTGCCTAGACATCAAGGAAAGGAGGGGCAGGATGTGAGATACTGAGACAGGTCCCTTTCTCTCCAAAGAAACCTTAGATGACAAAACTAACCCACTGCCACCAGCCAGGGAATCCAGGTCTACAAAACACCTGTGGAATGAGCTACTATCTAGCAGTTTAAAATGAAACGAAAATTGGGAGTAGAAGAAGTCTGTAATCCCATTTAAATTATAGGAGATAGTGCTGCTCTAGCACTAACTGCATTTCAGAATTAAGAAGGCATAGCCAAAGGTCAGAAGCAGCTCTGAGCTCAGGGATTAAATGAAGAACACAGACAACAGGCACTTCTGGCGGAGTGCACAGGAGACAAGACAGGGCAGGCGCCCCACACGAGGGCCGGGCAGCTGGTTGCTGTCCCTGCTGAAGTCACAGGCTCTGGGTGGTCTGAGCTGTGAGTCACCAGGCCATGGGGAGGGGCTCTTCCCGAGCCCCACCTCCCTGTGGCCCCCAGATCCAAAGAGGCACACAAGGACATGTACATACAGTGGCTCCGATGTGCAAGACACCGAGGGGGACACACTGCTGCTATCCATCTGCTTCCACTTTCAGTAGCAACAGTGACACCAGGTAGCCTGTCTCCTCTCACCTGGAGGGTGGCACCTGGGCACAGCTCACCTGGAGGTGCACTCTGGCCTCCATCTCTATATGGCTGACAATGTGGATGTCTAAAATATGCATGAACTCCAGTAGCCCCTAGAAATAAAAGCCACTAGTGACTATTCCAATGTCATGGTGGCCCTGGCAGGGACATTAAGTTGTGAGGCTCTTCCTTTCCTCTTGGCTTCTTGTAGGATTTCCAAGGTACTAGAAATCTTTTTCTTCTGGGGGCCACTCAGTTACCGAGAAGTTAACCCTTCAGCGTGCTCCTCTTCCCAACCAGCAACAAGCCTCCTGACCCTTAGGCTGACACCACGCAAGGGGCTTTCACGTGAACAGAGCTGCAACTGCTCATCACGCTGCAGGGCCTGAGGGTGGACTCGTGCTGCAGGCCTCGTGTAATGAACACAAGGACAAGTCTTCTCTTTTCATCCACATTTTTCTTATAGTAAAATACACACTAGCTGGATGTGGTGGCACATGCCTGTGATCCAAGCTATTAAGAAGGCTGAGGCAGGAGGGTTGACATGTTGAGGCCAGCTCGAACAACTCAGGAAACATGTCTCAAAATACAAACACATTCATGGTCCACCGCATCCTTTATCATGTCCAGCTCTGTAACTCTTTGGATCTCGTAAGCACCATTCCATGTTCTGCTTTTTCAACCCCAGCTCCTCTAGGTTTCTCTCCCATGTGGGCTGACAAGGACATGTTGTTTGTCACTGGCTTACTTCATGTTACATACTTAAGTCTCCTCCACACTGCAACATGTTTAGAAATTGGCTTCCTCTTTAAGACTGCGTAGTATTTCACTGCTCGGACAGACCACAGCTTGCTTGTCCTTCCTTCCCTGTACGCCTGGGTTGCTCCTGCTGTCCAGCTGCCGTACGTGTACAGCGCTGCTGAGGGTACGAATGCAGAAGCACCTCTCAGAGACCTGCTCTCAGCCCTGCCCAGCACACACCTGGAGGCAGAACGGCTGGACGCACATTGTTTCTGTCTGAGAACCCCCGCACTTTTCCTTGGTGACCACACACTTGCTCCCACCGACAGTGCACCAGGGTCACGACTCTGTCACACCGTTGCTAAATGTTATTGTTATTTTTTTAAACCCCAGCCCTGGTGGTATCCAGTTGTACTATCCTTGCATATTTCCCTGAGGATCAGAGACCGGAACATCTCTTCACGCGCCTATTAGCCATTCACATGCCATCTTTGAAAACAATGTTTATTAAAATCCTTTGCCTGTTTTAGAATCAAGTTGTTTACTGATATATTTAGAAGTTCTCTATAAATTCTGATTGCTAATCCCTTATCAGATACATGATTCACAAATATTCTCTCCCACTTCAGTTTGCCTTGTTACCATTTATATTTTCTTTTAATGTAAAACAACAGATTCTCGTGTAAGCCAATTATTAAATTTTAGTATTCTGTGCTTTTGGTGTCAAAACCCAAGAAATCCCTGCCAAATCATTCTATTGTTTTCATTAATTTTTTTTTAAATGTATTTAGTATAGGGTTTATAGGGTCTCACTACACAGACTGGACTTGTAGTGATCCTGCTGTTTTCAGCCTCCCAAGCACTGGGATTGCAGGCGCGTGTCACCATACCCAGTCTCAACCACCATCTCAGTGCACTCCACGGGTGGGGCTGATACGGCATGCTAGGGACCGAACCCTGTTTCTATTTTTTTCTGAGTTTACAATTTAGTTGTTACATTTCAGTCTCTGTTCTACTTTTAGATTCCTAATAGCTTTGTACTAAGCTGCAAAATCAAGAATGGGAGCACTCTCCTTTCTATGTATTGTTCTGGCCACTTGATGTCTCTTGAGTTTCCTTATGACTTTCAAGATGGCTTTTCACAATTCAGGCAGAAACATCACTGGACTATGGATGTGGAAGCAGTGAGTCTGCAGGCTGCTTCGGCAAGTACAGACACCTCAGCAACATTCAGATTCCCAGTCTGCAGGTGTGGTGACATACACCTGCAACCCCAGCACTCGGAAGGCTGCGGCAGGAGGATCTCCAGGAATTCAAGGCCAGCCTGGGCTACATAGTGTTTCAAGGAGAGCCTGAACCACACAGGGAGACCCTGTCTCAAAAAACAAAACAACAAAAACTTCTAATCTAGGATTGCGGGATGTGCCTGCATTTATGTCTGTTTGATAGTTCTCACTGTGCAAGATAAATCAGTTCCCAAATCTACCATTATTTTTGATGCCACTGTGAGTGGAATCCTGACGCCTCCTCTTCAGACTGCTCACTGTTAGTGCGTGATGACTGCCGCTGTGTGTGGCTTTCCATTCAAGTACCTCACCCAGTTCACTGGTTTCAACAGTATTTGTGTGGACACTCAGGGAACAGGGTAATGTCTTATCATCTATCAACAAAAACAACCTTACTTCTTCCTCACCAATTTTAGTTTTTCTTGCCTCATAGCTTTGGCCAGAACCCCTAGCGGTGTTGAAGGCAGGAGGCCTAAGGCCTTGCTTTGATCCTTACCCCAGAGAAAAATGTCAGCCTTCCATCCCTGACTATACTGCTCACTGTGGCTTTTTTGTTCTTGGCTTGGACTTTGTTGAGGCAGCTGTGTTATTCCTAGCTGACTGACTGCTTTTATTCATGAAAGGGTACTGAATTCTGTCGAATGCTAATTCTAAGGAAAACGGATCGCATTGGTGTTTTCCCTTTTCCCTTCACTCTGTTAGTGCAGTGTACTAACACTGTCAAGTTCAGTATGGTGAGACAGGCTGCATTCCAGGAATAAATCATACTTGGTCACGCGTGTGATCTCTTAGCAGGCAGCTGAATTCGGTGTGCTAGCATTCAGCTGAGGATTTCGGCATCAGTATTCACAAGGAACACTGGTTGGTAGTTTTCCATTCAGGCAGTGTTTTTATCTGGCTTTCTTATCAGGGTAATACTGATCTTATAGAATGAGCTAGGACACGTCTCCATTCTGCCAATGTTTTGGAAAAGTTGGAGGATTGGTGTTAACTGTTTAAATTTTGGTAGAATTCACCATCTGATGAGGGCTTTTCTTTGAGGCAAGACTTTCCAGGACTGATACAGTCTCTTGGCTCGTTTTAGCTGGATTTTCTATTTCTTCACCATTTAGTAAGTTTCCACTTTCTAGGAATTTATTCATAACCTCCAGCCTATCCAATTTGTTAGTGTACATGAGTGCATGCAATTCTCATAATCATTTTTATTTCTGTAGAATCACAGAATCAGCAAAACAAACTCCTATTTTGTTTCTGATTGGATAATCTGAGCCTTCTTTATTGGTCAACCCCTTTGATCTTTTAGAAGAATCAGCTTTTGGTTTCAAGATTTTCTCCACAATTCTCTATTTGCAATGTTTAGGACTTTCAATTTGTGCATACTTTCTCTGTCTCCCCTCTGTGCCGGTCTTCGCTTGTTTTTCCTCTGGAGCTTGGCAGTTACTGTACCCTGCTTTTCCTAGTCTTGTAAGTTGCACAGTGCACCGATTTGAGCTCTTTCTGCTCTTGTAATGTAAATCTTCACATCTATAACTTTCTTACACTGTGCTTGTATTGTGTTCTGTTTGTATTTTCATTAGTTTCAAAATACTTTGAAATTTCCGTGATCTCTTCTAAACAACTTATTCATAGTTGTTTAATTTTCACAATTTTTTTTACTTTTCCAGTTTTGCTGATTTCTATCTATCTTCATTTAGAAAAGGTATGATGCATTCTATCTCTAAAATCTCCTGAGGCTGGTAGTCTACCACGCCACCCATCTATCCAGAAAACTTCCAGGCAACGTGAGAACTGGTGTGCTGCTGGGGCAGGTGGCGCCGTGCAGCCTCTGTGGGCCCAGCTGCTGGCTTCCTCCCGCACGCATAGAATCTCTAAGCTTTACTATAAGACTGTCTTTCCCTTCAGTGTCTGTCTGCTAGATGTGTACATGGGTAGATGTGCTCTCTCTTCTTGCTGTGTTGAACTTTTATATTAATATGCCACGACCTTTTCTAATTCCAGAAAAGGACTCACTGATTATCACTTACATGTGTCATCTTTTAAATATCGTTTTCATACTTGAGTCTCTTGTAGAGAGCATACAGCTGGATTGTGTTCTTACTCAGTGTGTTAATGTCTTTTTTTAAAAAAATTATTTTATTTTATTTTGAAGAGTAAAAACAAACACAAGCAAATAGAAGAAAGAAATAGGGTAACATACAACAATGCACATGTTACAGATTTTCAAAACAGGAATAGGTAATTAACGATTAAGGAGAAATTGGCTTGTTACAGTATCTATTTTTATTACCAAATATGTTGCTCAGATTAACTGATACAGTTATGCTACATTGCGGAAATAACTGATATTGGGTTAGTGTCTTGGCCATTCCATTTCCATTCAAGGTGGTCACTGAGAAGGAAGGATTTACTGATGCCACCTTCCTACTGGTTTCCTGTATGACAGCCCTCGGACCCCTATTTCCTGCAGTGTTACTCTCTTTCATGCTTAGCTGACTTTTATTTCTTGGTAGTGAAAGGCCTTGTTCATTTCTTCTGTGTGTGTTCGGGGGGGGGGGGGTCCCATCAGCCATCTAAAGCTGTAACGTTCTAGCCGGAACTTACGTGGGCTCAGCACCAGTGACTCCTATGCCTCTACTGTGGCCTGCAGCTCCAGCTCCAATCTGTCCAGGTTTCTCCCCCACTTTGGTTGTTAATGTCACAAAGCTGTGCACCGTCCCACCAAAGTAACTTAATTATTTTAAGTGCCTCAGTCTCTTAAATTAGGTAGTAAACAAATGTGAAGTTAGAAACCATGTGACAATAACAGAGCTTGTCAAATTGTCCATCTATTTGCCATTACTAACATGTTTCTTTCTTCACATGGCTTTTAAGTCTCAGTCTAATGAGCCATCACTGCAGCCTGCGGTGGCCCTTGAGTATTTCTTTTAGGTCAGGGCACCAGGAAGACATTCCTTCAGCTTTGGCTTACCTTTGGGCATCTTAATTTCCGCTCCTATTTACAGAACTGCCGGGACAGAAAGGATTCCGGGCTGACCTTTCATCCCCCCTCTAGCACAGTGAGCACAGCAGCCCACGGCTCCCGGGTCCACAGAGCTCCCTTCCGATGAGCACCTGTGGCAGGCTTCATGATGCCTTCACACTCCTTACTCAGCAGCCTCGGCTACAGCACAGCCCTTCCCCTTGACCGACTTAGAAGAGACCAGGAGACAAGCAAAGCACATTCGGGGCATGTCCTAGCAGTGCCTTGTAGCAGCCAACCATGGACTGAAGCCTCTGAAGCCCTGAGCCACAGGCAGCCTGTTCTCCTTAAGTTATATTTGCCGCATTTTGTCCCAGCAACAGAACATGGATTAATATATTCGTGTGTCCACCTTACTTGGAGTTCACCGAGTTTCATAAACATTACGTTCAAGTCCTTTTTATCAAATCTGGGGAGTTTCCGGTCAATGTTTCTTTCTTCTATCTGTTTTTTCCCCCTTCCTCCTCTGTACTGCAACAATGCATGGCCTGGCCTGATAGCTCCCGTAAGTCTTACACTCTGGTGGCTTTTCTTGAGTTTCCTTTCTTCGGCAGACTTGAAACTCTCCACTGTCCTATCTTTGAGTTCATGGATTCTTGCCCAGCTCTGAGCTAATCCCTCTAGTATCATACCCTCCAGCTCCAGAATTTCTTTGGGGTTTTGGATCTCTTGGCACACTGTTTTCTTGCCATTCTTCACATGCTCCCCTTTGGGTACCTGTTTTAAATGTTAGTCCAGCAGTTCACTGACTCCCCAAAACCAACTGCCACCTGGGATGGGAGCAGACTGACCTCCCGTGATGGCCAGGCTCACAGGTCACGCTGGCAATGCCTGCTGCCAGGGGGTGGGTCTTGTCTCTGCCATAGGGATCTCCAGGCTGAAGAATGGCCGGAGTAGGAAAGGTGAAGCCCATCTGAAAGTTGGCTTGGGTTTTCTAGACCTTAAAACCATTAGCTAACAAAAGGAGGCTGTATGTCTACACGAGGACAAGAAGGCCCACAGCCACCACAGCCTTCTCCCCCAGGCACCACAGTGGAGGCGCCATCCAGGCAACAGCACCCCTTAACTTCTTCTGAGCTCCTCAGGGTCGAGGGCCATGTCAGCAATGCAAGCCTGAGACACGAGGCTGCTCGCAGTGAGGCTCTGAAGAGCGCTGGGCTTTCCTGCCCCACCGGGGGACTCGGTCTTGTAAGTGGTGTTTAATCATCTATCTCTCCACCTGGATCATGACTGAGGGCCACAACTTCCTCAGCTTGGTGGCTTGGGGAGAGCACATGCCCTCTTTCATTTGTGTGCAAAGAATGAATGAGAACCAGCTTATTAAGGCCCAGGGAGATCACAGACTCTGTCCCAGGATCCAGCACACCCAACAGAGTTCTTTTTAAGTATGTGTTGGTTCCACAAAAGCAGCTAGCACAAATTGCATACCACTTCCTATAAGAACGTCTCAAAATAAAACAGCCAAGGGGACAGACCCCTGTGTCACTGCTGTATCCGACTGAAGTTATTTTAGGAAAAAATTCTGACAATCATGTTACCTGGAATATATTTCACTATGCCTAACTTTAACTACCCACTCTTACAAAATACATATTGTGTGGCAATGGCATTTAAACGTTACAATTTAAAAAGTTACTTATTAATTTCCTAAGTCACTACTGTTCTTAGTAAAGAAAGCTAATGCAAAAAGAAGAACTGGCAAATAATTAACCCTAAGAAAACAGAAGTGAGATGGGGGGCCATGGCTCAGTGGTGCAGTGCTGGCTGCGCGTGCGCGCTGAAACCTCTCACAGTCAGCACTCAGCTGCGCTCCGCTGTTGCACCCTAGTCGTGTGACTGCAAATCTCACCCCGGGGATGGCTGTGAGAGCGAACTTCTGAGTGACTCAATAAAAGGTGTGACTGTGGCCAATGACACAGCCTGGTAAAGCCATCTGGGGACAAAATGTGACAGAATCACCAAGCACCCAAGTGCACAACTACCACAAAAAGACCCAGTGCAAGGGGCCACGGGCTCCATGCTGCCCACAGGGGGTGTGCACAATGACTCCAGCCTGTTCCTGCCTGTCTTAAACCAGTTATAACATTTTTGTCAGTAATTAAGGATGACACTGCTCTTCTCCTGGGCATAGCTCTTTCCAATAAACACACCAGGAGGCATGCAGGGGACCTACTCTGCGAAGTACTGTCTGAGGAGAAGGTCCCCAGAAGCAAATCGCTTTCTGGAGCTTCTACCCTAAATCACTCTCGCAGGCAGTGAACTCACAAGCGGATGATGCCGCCTACAGGGAAGCCCTCAGGCAGGGTCTCCAGTGCATGTCCCCAAGTTCAGGCAGCGCAGTCTTTACAGACAGGACCTAGGCTGGGAATGAGGCCAGAGCACTGCTCAGCTACAGGACGCAGGTCCTCCTGGCCAAGCCAAGGCACCATCTGGCACGGCTCTGCTGCTTTCCATGAATGTTACACGGTGGCCCTTAACACACTGGGTAGCTGAGTCTTGGGACAGGTGACATTCATGCTCGCCCTCCACACACAGTGCTGCCACGAAACCACAAGGGAATGTATGAAGGGCCCAGTGCAGGCCTGGCACACAGAAAGTGCCCATACTTGGTCTAAAAACTTCTGACAAGGTGCAGCACAGTGCACACACACACTTATAGCGCGCACCCAGGAGCTCCTCCCGTGTACAGCTGCAGGCCCCTGCGGAAGACGCAGACCGTGATTGCAGCCCGGAAGGAAGGCGCCCGCGCCCCACGCTGACTGCATTCACTCTGCACCCAGAGCAGCACTACCCTGGTTTCAAACATCATACATGAATTTCACCTGTTCCTGAATCTTGGTTAGAGGGAACCAGGCTGCGCGTGCCATGTTCTGCATCTGGATCGTTTTGCTCCACATCACGCTGGTCAGTCCCTTCTGTGGCTCCACAGTGCATGCTCACCATGACGGGGGTGGGGGGGTGTCTTAAAAGTGAGCTATTTACCCATGCTTTGTTGTTCTATAGGGTTCTTCATGTATTACTGTCCCACCCTGTATCCCCAATAAAACCATATATATATATATATATATATATATATATATATATATATATATATGACCACATCAAGAGCAAACGATCAAAACACAGATCAAAAAAATAAAAGAAAAACACTTCAAATAAAGTTCAGCTGTTTCTATTTGGAAACAACAACAAAAAAATCCCACTCACCACAATAAACTGACAAATAAGAAATTGACTCTGTGGTAGTAGAGCTGGAATTTTCCAGTGGCACCGGCTACTCTGTCATTACTGTGGGTGACCCAAGAGTGAGTGGGGGAGTGAACAGCTGGGCACTGGCTGGATCATGTCCCCAAAACAGGAGCACAAGGGCGGGCCTCACAAGCCAGACTCTCTCTGAGCTGCTGGCCTTCCCTGAATCACTGGCAATCCCAGTTCCGAGAAGCAGGGCAGAAAGCCTCTAGCCTCAGCCCCAACAGAGGACTGTCCTCACCTGCAGGTGGCTGAAAAAGCGATGTGTCTGGTCCCTGCATCCCGTGAGAATGGACGGTGACCCGGGGCGGCCTGTCCCACCCCACCCCACCCCTACCCCCATAAGCCACAGTGCATGCAGTGACGGGCACAGGGAGCACGCCCAGGTAGCCACTGCTGCTCAACACAGGACACTGAAGCTGAAATGCAGTGGAAATGTGGCTGGTGTGTATGCAGATATTGAAGCATGAGATAAACCATATGAATTCAAAACACTGTCGCTGCCACACTAAGAATACTTAATGAAACAAAGAACCCAGGGGAGAGGTTTCTTGTGTGCTTATAATCACCCTGCCCAGGAGAATGAAGACACGGTGCTGCTTCACAAGGAGCAACTCAGCTCCTCACATGAGCAACTGCACACACACAATGTGTCTCTTGGCTGTCTGGACAGAGGGGACAGATTTGAGGGATGATGCTGTTTACCTCTGGACCTGCCACCTTGGACACTGGCAAGGTACCGGCGCACACATGTGATGGCTGCTGGGTTCCCAGGCCCGGGGCTCAGCTGAGCTCTGTCTGGAGTTAGAGCTGCCAGGACAGTCAGGACAGAACTCCGAGGTGCCACCCTGGCCTGGGCAGCAGCAACCGCCTCCTGGAGGTCACCCTGTGTTTGTCAGGCCCAGAGGAGGGGTGGGGTGTAAAAGGTATTCCATAAAACACTGAAAGAACAAAGGTGTAAATGACCGGGGTCACAGCAGAGAAATCGGAGGGAGAAGGGAGCCACTGCTGAGACCCCAACATTCCTAAGTTGTGCAGAAGGGGTACAGAGAAGACAAGCAGCAGCAGCAAGACAAAAACAAACAGGAAGCCACACAGAGGCGAAGAACAAAGCAATAGGCTCAAGATGATGTCATTAATTCTGATGAAACATTAAATCATAAATTTTAATGAGAACTGCAAAGTGGCCATTGATCTTGGCAATAAGGTGGAAGAGTGGTGGCATAAACAGACCACAAGCTGGGGGGACAGCTCAGCAGCACAAGCGCCTACCTGGAAGTGCAAGGTCCTGAGTTTTATCCCTGGTAGGGAAAAAAAAGTGCAACAAACAAGACATAAATACTTTCACGCGTACTCCCTTCTGAAGCTCCTCCGGGATTCTGAAAAAAGCACAAATCCACAGGTGTAAAAACTTTCTAAAACCAAAAGGTCAGTGAGGTACAATGTCAAGGTGCTCCCAAGCCCAAGAATGCTGGCTCTGGGCAGCAGAGAGAGGCACAGCAGCGATGCAACTTGGAGAACCTGTCAAAGCCCTGGTGGGTCCCGAGGACACCTTTAACGACAGCTGAAGGCGAAGATTATAGGAAGAGGGCTTTCTAGAAGTTGAAGAAGTTAGTGAAACTCATGCCTCTTCATTTCAACAGAAAAATGGAAGATACATCCACTCCTCAAGGGGGCAGGAGGAAGAACAAGAGGCTGAACCAACAACAGCGCAGGGTGAAGGCAACCTGCTGGAAAGGGGAAGAAAGTGAAGTGCGTGCGCCTGGCACAGGGACCCTGGAGCTAGCCCAGCACATGCTGGCCACCCAGTGCAAGGTCCCAGAATGATCCTGGAAACACAGAGGACAGTCAAAACAAAGCTTTTCAAACAAACTCAGGTGTCCCCCAATGAACCCATGTAGAAGACATTCTAAAAAGAGACAACAAGCAGGAGGAAAATGATCCCAGACAGACGGATCACATGAACCTTGTCAGGTTTAGGTAGTGAAAGGCAACGAGAGTAGTAAACATGTGCTCTGATCTAAACAAACACAGCTACCAAGAAAAACAGTAGTATCACTGTATGCAGCTTCAAAAATAAAGAGTCCAAATGTAACCCAACTAGAGCACCTAAGCTGAGGGGGGGCCAAGTGGTCTGCAAAAGGAGTGACTATCTCAGAAGCATAAGACTTCCTTATTTCTCAGGGTCCCATTAATGAAACAGAAAAAAGAAAAGAGCTTCTCGACTAGAAAAAACACCCAGAAATATTAAAAATAATCCAAAGGAAAGCAAGAAAGGGAAAATTAGTGAGAACATTTAAGGAGGCGAAAAGCATACATACATCAGTAATTACATTAAATGTAAATGGGTTAAATGCAATAGTAAAATGTAAGGATTGTCAAATTAGAGTAAAAAAGAATAGGTATATGAACATATATAGAAAGGCTGAAGATAAACATTAAAAAAAGTTATAATATATAAATCCACCCACAGCGAGCTATGAGCTCTATTAATATTAGGCAGACACATTTTTAGAAAATTCATTCTAACGACAGCAGAGGCTACTTCACTCCTTTACCTAAAAGGAACTGCCTCAAAGCACATAAAGGAAAGTTATATAACCAAAGAGAGAAAAAGACAAATTCAAAATCATAGGCACAAATTTTAAAGAACCCGTAAATGAGCAAGCAGAAAAGAAACCCTCAGTAAGCACACGTAAGCCTTCCATACAACCACTCACAAACTCAATGCACTGGGTGTGCTTGTGCCCAGCTGCTAAGGGAACGGAAATGCTCTTGCAGGCAGGGACAGGAAATCGGCAAGCACTGACCTGCCCCGGTCACACAGCAGGTCCCACCTGCACAGCAGAGTGTGCACGCGCCGATCCGACTGCATTAGGCTACAAATGAACCTCATAAACAAACAAAAAGCAACCAAGCCAAAGCAACAAGCAAATCCTCCTCTCTTCTCCCCCTCCCCTCCCTCTTCTCCCACCTCTCCTCCCTCCCCTTCCCCCCATTTCTTTCTTTCTTTCTTTCTTTCTGTATTTGATAAAGGGTCTCACTATGCAGCTCACAGCTTGAACTTGTAGTGATCCTCCTGTTTTCAGCCTCCCCAGCATGGGGATTATAGACATGCACCATCACACCCTGCCAGCTAGCTCAGCGTGCCCAGGGGTAGGGCTGGCATGGATTGAACCCAGTCCCTGCACTTGCCTACACAGGTGCTTAGTCTGCTGAGCTATCTCGATGGCCCTAAATTCTCATTTGTTTAGAAATTAAGAACCTCCTTTGTCAATCAGGTATGAGCCAAAACCAAAACAAATTGTAAAGTTATTCCAAATGAATGGCAACTTAAGAATACATATCAACACACATGCAATGGAGCTAAAGAAGCACACAGAAAAGACAAAAGATAAAAATAACTCTAAAGTGGATGTAACAAGTTAATGGGCTCAAAGGTTCAGTACCACACACCAAGCTCATTAAATTCATTTTAGCCAATGCAACTCCAATGAATAAGTCAGTTTGTGGAATTCTTTCTTTCTTTTTCTTTTTTTTTTTGATGAGACCGGGGATTGAACTCAGGCCCTTGCACTCCCTGGACCCCAGTTTGGGAAACTCAAACTTTTTTGGTGGTACTTGTGTGTGTGCCCACAAGGGGAAATGTGCAGAGCTTGGTAACATGACATGAAAATCCATAAAAACTGTGGGGGCACTGGAACATACCTGTACTCCCAGACTTTGGGATGCTGAGGCAGAAGGACTATTGTGAGTTCTAGGCCAGCCTAAGCTATACAGCGAGTTTATTTTTATTTATTTTTTAAATTCATTTATTTATTACAATGTCTCGCTACACATCACGGATTCTTTTTTTGCGGGGGGGGGGGTGTCAGCTCAGCCCGCTCTGGGGGGAGGGGCTGGCATGGCATGTGGTGCTGGGGATCGAACCGCGGTCCTTGAGAGGTGCTTTAGACCGCTGAGCTATCTTGCCAGCCCTATACAGTGAGTTTAAAGCCTGCCTGAACTACATAAGACTGTCTCAAAAACAAAAAAGGGGGGAAAAAAGCCATTGTTCCAGATGAGACAAACTGGAAGAACATACATGACTGTATGAAGAAAAGCTAGAAAGCCATGGTAATTAAGACTGGGGCGCTGGCACAGGGACAGGCAAATAGATCCTTGGAAGAGAAGGGCTTCCCACCGAGGCCCAAGTGTTGGCGCCATGGGGCACAACAACATGTTCTTTCCAACAACAGGGCTCGTATACTTCTTATGTCACCCCCCAGGTCGTGCTACACAAAACTGAACTTCAGAGGAATCGCAAATACACGTAGAGATAGTAAAAGCGCAGGAGCACTCAGATACTGCTGAGAGCTACCATCTTGACCTGGAGGTACAGAAACATTTCTCAAACAGGACTATCTTGAAAAAAAGAGAACCATATAAGAAGTGAAACATCTGACCACAAATCAAATTGGACTACAAGCTAAGGACTTACTCAAAATTAAAAAGATAGCAAGCCAAGTCATAGAATGGAAAAAAGAAGATACTAGCAGCACACGGGGATGACAAGAACTATCAGGAATACATAAAAGTAGGGACCACAGTGGCAAAAGGCAGGGTCCAGACACATGCAATGCAAGCAGCTAACTCCCCTTTCCCTGCAATGAATTCAGGCAGAGGGAAGGCAGGCAGTGAGCAGGAGGCTCAGGGGCCCACACTCACTGTCACCTACAGAGGCCCTCGACAGTGGCCATGTCCAAAACCAGCTAGAGAGCACATCACTGGACACACAGTGACACCAGGAAAAACTGGGAAGAGTGAATTAAAGAGTGGATGACACAGCCAGAGATGGTGGGCTTGCATTAAACATATTGCAGCAACTAAAGAAAATGATCCAAATGTACTATTTTTCTTTTTGAGACAGGGTCTCACCCTTAGTCCAAGATGACCATGAATTTAGCTGGCCTCAAACTCATAGCAATCTTCCTGCCTCAGCCTCCAGGGGGTTGAGATTATAGGCATGTGCTACCAGAGCCGCTCTATAGAAGTAGTACTTTTGTGAAGGAAAAAAAAAAAAATATATATATATATATAAAAAGCCAAGAAAACAAAAGCACAGCAGGTGAAGAGTACAGCCAGGACCATGAGGCGAAGGCTTCCGAACGCTGGTCTGCGTTCTGTTTCCATTTGCACTGGTGCTAGAAAGGCCAGATTGTAGCTCGCCTCTCCCAAGGCCCTGCAGGTGGTCACACGTCCCATTCCTGGCGATGCAGCCCACTCCCCCCTCCCCCGAGTCTGGTATTTCTGGATGTTACCTCCTATTATACATATTTCACAGGACTTGAAAATCTGGTAGGCTCAACAGGTAAACTCCAACTAATTACCACAAGCACAGCACCAAGCACAGCCATGCAGTCAGTACTCGACCCCTTCGTGATTCGGAGTGGACTCGGCACCCTCCGCTCAGGGCAAAAGCACCCACGCAGGTGGCAGCCACATGGCATTTTCCAGCAAGCACTTCCTGCCACCCGCTCACAGCGGCACAGCTTCTCTGTGCTGCTCCCCACCTCCTGGTGACTCCTGAGGAGGGACAGGAGGGTGGCTGGGAAGCAGGCACTCCTGACTCCTACTTCTGTCGGCAGGACAAGACACCGAGAGTCTCGGGGGATTTCCTCACTGGCACAAGGGGATGATGGCACAGGGTCCACCTTCTGGGGCTGTCACGATTAAGCCGTGTGTGTAAACACAGAATGAGGACTGAAGCCAGGCTGACCGCACATGCCCACGAGCCCAGCACCTGGAGGCGGAGACAGAAGGATCGCAACAGCTTTTGCTTAGTGACTTGGCAAAGCCCTCTGTCAAGTTTAAGAAGGGGCTGGGGATGTGTTTCGTGCGCAGGCCCTGGGCTTAACCCAGCACTAGGGAAAAAAGATGCGAATGAGGGCACGGGCAGCGAGGACGGCAGGTGAAGTGGGCACCGGGCTCCCAGCGCATTGGCACGCTGGCCCTGAGCCCCAGGAATGCCTGTTCACCCTCTATTCTTTGCCAGATGTCAGTGCTGGAACCCTCTTCTCAGGAGGCTAGTTTAGAACATCAAAGTAAACTATGGATCAATTTCTTTTTTGTAAGAAAGCACCTTGCATAAAAAATAAGATACGCAAATAGCTATACTCTCTTAATTTACTGATCAGAAACATACACTAAAATAATGTCTATAAGTATATCATGTATGCACCTTCTATAATACCAAAACATTATGAAAGCAGTTTGCAATGTATTAATTTATCAAATCCATCTTGTCAAGGTATCTTAAAACTGTTTCATTGATATTTGTACTTCAATAAAAAAAAAGAAAGCACCTTGCAGCTTTCCTGTTGGAAAATGCACCATGTGCACCTGAACGTTCTTGCACTGCTTTCCTGTTATTTTTATTTTTTGGTTTTGGGGGCTAAAGACTGCCCAGCCCTCTCCTGAGCAGCGTGTAGTATGGTAACAGCGAAGCACAGGGCTGACTTCATGGCCCGAGCGGAGCCTCTGAGGCCGCAGGTCTGTCCTCCCTGACCCATCTCATGAGCTCCTGTGCTCCTTCACATGGATCCTTTTGCTGCGAGTAAGACAAATGACTGTCTGTGGCACGAATAACCAACACATCTTAGTTAACTTACTTTTGAAGCACCTGAATCCTCTAGTCTTGGAAGAAGCCCTGGGAAGGGAGCTTCGGTACTGCAGTGCCCTTCCCTCAGCCTCCTCTGTCCCAGCAGGGTTCCTTGCTGTCACCTTTGGGGACATTCCCCACCTGTATGATGGCATGGTTACATGGCCACTGGGCAGGGGTTGGGCTGAGGCTGACTCACCAGGAGCTCCTGGGAAACAAGCACCATGCCAGCCAGCCGGTCCCTCCCAGATAAGCACCAGGAAAAGCCCTGTGGGCCACAAGCAAGGATACAGGGGTTACTGTCGTCGATGTTGCAGCTGTCCAGGATCAGCGGGATGCCGTCCAGCTCGTTCACCTGGGGAGACAGCAATGGGCAGCCGGTCAGCAACAGAGGGACGGCATGGCCCTTCTTCTCTTTCCCACACTAGTGTTACGATGACACAGAAGCTGAAAGCAGCCCAGAAATGATGGAGGAACCAAAGTGATACCTTGTTTTCTTTCACCCTTCCTCAACAACATTATAGAACTAGGTGGCTGCGCAAAAAGGATCAAAGCAGATCACGTTTACACTGTCCACCAGGCCCTACTCCAGACGCACCAGCGCCCAAGGTGAAGGCGACAGGGCCAGCACCACAGGAGAACACACGAGCCTTCCTTTTCAAGGCTGAAAACAGAAAAAACTTCCCCAATTATGATTCAAACTCTAGAAATAAATAGGGGAAAAAAAAGGTTTTGAGCTGGGCCTATATATTTTCTTAAAAGGCAAATGAAAACTGGGAAAGTTATGTGCCACATTTCCCAGATTTGTAAAATACTGCAAAGGATCAATATTTTTTTAAAAAATTATTTATCTATTTATTGGATACAGGGTCTCACTATGTAGCTCAGACTCATAGTGATTCTCCTGTCTCAGCCTTGCCAGCACTAGGATTACAGGCATGTGCCACCATGCCCAGTCTCATAGTGCCCCTAGGGCTTGGGGGCTGGCATAGCATGTGGTACTGGGGGTCAAACTCAGGCCCTTGCTCTTGCTGGGCAGGCACTGCACTGTTGAGCTACCTCCCCAGCCCCAGGGCTAGTATTTTGAGGCACAAGAAAACTTACGAAAGTTAAAACATCATCAACAAGCCTGAGGAGAGAGATAGGCCAGGGCCCAGGAAGGAAGCACATGTGGGTCGTGAACACCAGGCAGTGCCTGTACTGGAAAACGACTGGACCATGCAGGGCAAAGCCTCTGCAGCTTCCCTCTGCCCCAGGAATCCCGACCTCACAGCAAGGCAGGTGCTGTGAAATGACACGCAGACAAGTAACAGCTCTGCTCAGATGTAATTCCAGGGCCCCCAAATGCATCCTTTCAGTGGTGTAAAGCTCTTGCCTGGACCTGGGTTTGATCCTTGGTACTGCATGCTGTGTCGCCATGCCAGCTACCAAAACCAGGCAGTGATGCATGCCTATAATCCCAGTACTGGGGAGGCTGAGACAGGAGGATCACTATGAGTCTGAGCTGTATAGTGAGACCAAATTTATGTACCATATTTATGTACCAAATACATAAATAGATTTTTAAAAATTCACCCTTTCAGGCAGCAGGGTTTAGTATACTGAGTTGTAGTGTTACACATCAGGGTGTGTACTATATCAATGTACTAATATAGCATATATACTGTATTTTTAGTACAATCCAAGTTGTGAGTATACTAAACATGTTTGTCTGATTTTAGGACACTTCCAGCTACTAAAGGACACCCAATTCCCTGGAACTCAACTCTTTATCCCTACCTCCCCTCAGCCTTTGGCAAGTACGATTAATCTACTCTGTGTCTCTGTATTTCCAGCTCTGGACTTTTCATCTGGACTGACTCAAGGAGGGTGGCCTTCCGTTTGAGGCTTCTTTCACTTGGCGTTGTGGTCCGCAGGTCCATAAAAATACTGCGTGTGCCAGCATTTTATCTCCTGGATGGCCAGGTAATGGTCACATACGGATGCATATATTTTATCTTTCTAGTGATGGCCATTTGATTTCTACCTTTTGTGTGTTGTAAGAGTGCTATGATGGGGTGTGCGTGTGTGTGAGAGAGAGAGAGGGAGGTAGAGAGAGAAAGTATACACATACATTTGGTAGCAGGGTGTGTAGTT
This sequence comes from Ctenomys sociabilis, assembly GCA_004027165.1. Taxonomy (NCBI): domain Eukaryota; kingdom Metazoa; phylum Chordata; class Mammalia; order Rodentia; family Ctenomyidae; genus Ctenomys; species Ctenomys sociabilis. The sequence continues at coordinate 90,658 of PVKA01000536.1, read as the reverse complement.
TAGAGTACACTACATGTTTAGCATGGATTCGATTCCTAGCAGCACAGGAAAGGTAGAAAAAAACTGAAACAAAAATACTGAAGAGCTAAGTCCAAGAGAAGTAACGGCCTCCCACAGTGAAGAGGCTGGCGCTGGAAGAACTGGAATGACAGCATCTATCAGCATCCGCAGCTGCTCGATGTTATGACTTTGGGGTCTTGTGTATTTTAAATTTTTAAAATTGAAGCTCTAAAAACTAAAAACCAACAAATTAATCAAATAGCATGTAAACCAAGAAAAATTATTTCACAGAATTGATATGCCATTTTCATTTTATATCCCTAATCTTACTGAGCCTTAGTAATATTACTGTTATTACTTTGAATCACCATTTATATAGTTTACAGCACATGGGTAAAGTTAGCAACCAAAACTTTCAAGCCAAAAAGTATCAAATAGAAGACATGAATCTTATGTTTTGAAATATCTGAACTCATAATTTCCTCTGTCCTCCAGACACTGATTTCCCAGCTCTGTTAACTGAAAAGGCCTAGAAGCACCCAACAGCAATGAGCCCCCAAGTCTGAACGGCACGTCCCGCTGTCTTCCACAGGACTCCACGACAGATGTGCCAGGAGCTACTGCTACTAGTTCTTATTTTCCCAAAGGTCAGGAAAAAGAACATAAATCAGGTGGGAATCACACTAGAAGCACAGCGGACAGTGCAGTGAGCTCACGCAATTCCAACAGTGTCAGGGGATCAGCCACTGGGTCCAAGGTGCAAGGGAGGCTCTGAAGCAGGTGCCTCCTCCAAGGTCCCTGGTCTGCTAAGGCTGACTCCAAGGGAGGTCTGGCGATCCTGGCAGGTGGCAGGAGCAGACACTAAGGGGACAGGCAGGGAAGCTACTGGTGCTGCAGCAGAATCTCTTGACAAAATTTGGGCTTGAATTTTCTTTCATTTAGTAATTCCCTTTATACTGCATTATACAAAATCAGTGCAGGGGAGTGTGGGAGAAAGTGAACTTATCCTCCCCCAGATGGTGTGTGCCATGGGCAGGAGGGTGGGTCCTGGATGGACCACAGCCAAGCTGGCAGTTGCCCTACATGTGAGAGTGTCCAAAAGTCCTGACACACTCTTCATGCCCTTCTCTTCCAAGAACCCGCCCCAAAGTGCTAGCAGCAAGGCTGTGACAACAGACTTCCGCTGGGAAAGGGCTCCCCTGAGCCCCAAGTGAAGGTGAGGTCCAAGGGAGGGTGTCGTGACTGCTTGGACAGAAAGCACCCCAGACACTGGCACCAGCACCCTGCACACATGGGCAGTGTGTGTCTGTGTAAGGCAGAAGGTGGGTCTCGTGTTTCTGGTTTAGCTGAGGGAACAGACGGCTGCCCCAAGTCTAGCCCTGGGCATGCAGGGAACCACAAGGGCTTAGCCTCCTGGTTGGCAAAGTAGAGATGCCAGGGCCTCCTTCCCAGGGTGGCTGTGGATATGTACTCAGTGATGGTGTGTGGTGAGCACAGGGCAAGTGTTCCGAAGGGTCCTGCAGTGGCCAAGGCAGCTGCTATCTGCGCTTGACCTGGGTATGACAAGGAGCTAGGGCATTCCCGAGAGGTGGAGGAAACAGGTACCCACCACACAGCCACACCCACACCCCACTCTACAGAGCAAAGCTGCAATAGTCTTCTCAGACACAAGCTTTTCTAGTAAATGAGAAATCAGAGCATCCAAGATGTAGTATTCAGGGCAAGAAAAACATCTCACATCCTATAAAAGAAGTTCTGAGATATGCTAAATGGGTAAATGAAATCACATGCCAAAAACTGAAATTTAAGCAGGCAACAAGGGCAATTTACAGAGCACCTAAGCATGATGGTCACACTGGTAGGCGGAGGGAGTGCATGCACTCCTGGATGAACACCTCTGTTTGCGCAGCAGTGCCACGGAAGGACACAGGCAGCTTTTTATATCAGTGCGTTAAATGCTTACAACATACACGGCCTATTCTAGACATGGATGACAATTGCCTAACTACACACTCATGAATGGGCACAGCGTGTGGGCTCTGGGAAAAGCACATACCAACGCCACAGTCTCAAGAGGGGAATGGCAAGTCATTACTGAGGAGCTACATGGGGTGCTAAAGCTAGGGAAGGGGAGGACAATTAGGAAATTAACGAGTTTTCTGCTGTTAGCACTTCATAAAACAAGGAAGTTGTTTGTTGCTCTTCTTAACATGCTGGGAGCTGATCCCGGACCCATAACAGATGAGTCACTGCTGTGGCTCATCAGGAGGAGCCAAGTTCAGTCAACACTTTCACGTGGTGACGCAGCTCAACAAGAGAGTAAGCCTGGCTTAAACCAATGAACATTTAGCCTCTGGACACAGGTGCAGACAGAAGGCAATGCGCTGATTCGCCTGCTTTCAGTCCCACGGGAGCCAAGAGTTTCAGACAGCCCTCAATGCAGAGGTGCAGCCTGAGCCAGCTCAATTCTTCCAAGACCTATTTGCTTAGCAGAATGCAGCCCCAATTGGTCCAGATGCTCTCACACCCAATGGTGAATACAAAGGGAGTTGTGCAGTCACAAGGTGGGAATGAATTGCTCGAATTTAGCCACGATACAGGCACTTTTTAGACAGCCCAACCCTCAACCATCACAGCTCTCCTGCCAAAGCCAATGAGCCACCCATTAGGGTGTGGTGGTGGCCAGACTCAGACCACTTCCACCCAGCAAGGGTGCCATACCCAGACAGGCTGCGGGCCCCGCTCCAAGAGCACAGGATGAAAGGCTCACTTCACAGGAGATGTGGAACACTGGCCTTGGTGACCACCGAATCCTTGCACAGGGAGAAAGGTGCTTGGCAAGGCAGGCAGCCAGGCAGGCAGGCAGGCAGGCAGGCAGGCAGACCTGGTAAATTCTAGCTCAGCACTAGGACATGACAGTAGATTCTGAACTGAGGACGTCTAGGATTTCTGACATGAACAAGTGAGGTGTTGCGGCCTAGCACTGCAGGGAGGGTTGTGTGAGAAGGCACTCAGCACCCTTCCCAGCACAGGCCCAGCACACAGGGACACACGAGAAATGGGGGCCGCTTCCATTGTCATTTCAGCTTGGTTCCAAGATTCCAACGGTTTCTCTGAGCATGGCTGAAAAGGGCTGGACATAAGAAACCTTCACCAAACACCAGCTGCCTCTCAACAGAGTCAGATATGCAGATAAGCTCCTGAGGTGGCGGCTGGTGGGCCACGCTGCCTGGTGCTATGCTGGCTTCCATCCCCTTCTGGCTTCTGCCTTCCACATGAGTTGAAGTTGCCCAGGTCCAGGCATCTCTGCGCTGAGCTCATTTCATGTTGCTTTGTTTTTAGGCATCACGGCCCATCTCAACACGTTCCCTGTGCTTTGTGACTGAGCTGCTGCTCTTGTCCCCAGCGCCGGAGGAGCAAGCAGAGATGACCCGAGTCAGGAAGTAGCCAGAAAGCAGCCATGTTCACTGTGCAGGCCCCGCTCCAGAGAAGACCCAGAGCTCACGTTCAGAGCTTCGTCCTCCACGCCACACATCAGTCTGTGAGCTCAGCCCTTGAGTGGACACACCCCAATCTCTTGGACAAGCCCTCCAGGTGGCCCTGAGATGAGGCCCAGCAGAGCGCGCGCCTGCCAGCCAGGTCAGCGAGCCCTGCCACAGCCTGGGCCCTGAAGCCTGGCAGTGCACTCCACACAGCCTGCCATGAGCTGTCTCCTCTACTCCTAAGATGCACATCACTGAGCCATAATGTATAAGCAGACTGCCACTGGGCCCATGAACCACAGACAAATCAAGCTGTGTACCCTTCCATCACCCCACATATCTCCTTGTGCACCTCTGCAGCTCCCTCCAGCCCTCCTCACCAGACTTAGTCACCCACTTCAGGTATATTTTGTTGGTTTCATAATCAAATGGAGTCATATCTAAAGAAGTCTTTTTTGCTAGGGAGATAGCTCAGTGGTCTAAGTGCCTGCCTGGCAAGCGAAAAGACCCAAGTTTGATCCCCTGTACCGCATGTCATACACCCCATGCGCCACCAAAACTGGGCATGGTAGTGCATGCCTGTAATCCCAGCACTGAGGAGGCAGAGACAGGAGGGTCACTATGAGTCTGAGCTATGTAGTAAGACCCTGTACTGAACAAATAATTTTTTTAAAAGAAGTCTTTTTCCAACAATTTTAAGATTCAAGCATCTTGTTCCAGGCTTCAGTAGTTTATTTTTATTTCTGATTATTAAAATAACTTGGGTCAATTCCGTGTTATCTAAAATGAGCAGAGGTGCAATGAACACACGTAGACAGGTCTTTTGGTAGACTTGTTTCCATTACTTCTTTGGTCAATACCTATGACTGGAATTACGCAGTCATGTGTTAAATTCAGGGTTTTTTTTTTTTTTGGTACAGGGTCTCACTATGCAGCCCACATTCATAGTGATCCTCCTGCTTTCTGCCTCCCTAGTGCTGGGATTACAGGCATGCGCCACCACGCCTGGCCTGCATGCCGGCTCAGTGCACCCAAGGGTGGGGCCCGTGTGCATGCGGATCATGTGTTAAATTTACTGAAGTTTCTAAGGCCTAAGTTCTATTTTCCAAATGGAACACACCAACCTATGTTCTTCCCCACTGTGTATTTGCTATTCTGGGTCCTTACCAACACTCGGCATCCCCAGACTTTTTAGGGAGTATGTTGTGGGAAATTTAAATCTCCTGGAGACTGATGACACGATGGTCTTCTCTGGCGCCCAGAGGCCTGTGCTTTCAGTCAGTGAAGTGCTGTTCACATACTCTCTCTCCCAGCTTGTCAAGTGGGTTATCTTCTTACGTAGTTGTAAGAGGTTGCTCACAAACTCTGCATATTACGACTAAGTCCTGTTCCAGCTATACATGTTGTAAATATTATCTCCTGGCAGGTGGCTTATCATTTCATTTTGTAATAGCGCATTTCAAAGAGCACAGCTTTTTAATTTAAACAATTTATAAATTTTTTTGCATGGTCAGTGTATTATGTCTTAAGAAATCCGGACCTATCTCAACATTTCTTGCAGTATTTTCTTCTGTAAGTTTTATAGTTCTAGCTTTTATATTTGCATTTTGGGTCAACTTTTGAGTTTAGTACAATGGTTGAAGTTCTCCCCACCCCCCAGCTTTGTTCCAGCAACATGACTGAAAAGTTTACCCTCTAGGCATTCTACTTCTGGATTCTATTCTTTTCCACTAACAAGCATATCTATACTAACACCACTATGTCTTATGAGCTTTACATTAAGGCATGAAAGATGAATAAAATCTTCCCACCTTTTAAAAGTGTTTTTGGCTATTATACAGTTTGAAGGGTTGCCGTAACAAAATAGCACAAGCCAAGTGGCCTAAATGTAAAACTTTATTGCTTCATAGTTCTAAAGGCTGCAAGTTAAGATGGCGGGACTGGTAGGGTTGGTTCTTCCTTGTGGGCTGTGAGAATTTATTCCATGCTTCTCTTGCTGTAAGTTTTATGATTGTTGACTTTTGTGCCACATATTTTTCCTGTGTTGAGATCATCAGTCTTCTCCCCTTTACTCTGTGAATAGGAAGGTGCTTAACTGACTGGTGTTCCCACATTAAGCCAACAGAGCAGGGCTGGGATGCATCACTGTTCCTGATGCATCATCATTTTGAAAGGATTTCTGTGGTGCTATCAACAAGGAATGTCACCCTGGAGGGGTTTCTGCTTGACTACCAGTGTCATTTCGTGGAAGAGTATGGTGTAAGTTGAAGGCAAAAAGACTAGTTCATTCTTTTTTAATAATTTGAAGATATTCAGGATTGAATCCATTCCTGAAAATTTTGCTATGGAAAAGCTTTTGAATGTAAATTCTTTTTCTAAACAGGCTATGGAGCTTTTCTACTTTTTTGTATTTGTTCGGTCTTGTTCTTTGTTTTATAGGAAAAAATGTGCCACCTAATTTGCCAAGATTTTGTCATAACGCTGTACATGACATCCCCTTACTATTCTTTGTGCCTCTCGTGTCTCAGGCCCTTTCATTCCTGATGGAAGTTAGTTTCATTCTTTTCCCTTTTTTCTAGCCAAACAGAAAGATTCCTCCATTATGGGTCTTTCAAGTACCTTTACACTGAGCTCTTCTACTGCTTACTATTCCGTGATTTCCACCTTACCTGTTACTCCTTTTCTGTGACTTACATTGGCTTAATTTGTTTAACTTATTAGCTTGAGAGTTGAAAATGCCATCTTCCAAATTTACTAAACATGCTGTGTTTTCACTTCCAATGAGTTCAAAACCTCTTCTCATTTCCATATGGCTTCCATATTTGGAATTACAGTGTTTAATTTTCAAATACTTTGGGACTTCAATGACACCACTACTGGTTTCCAGGTTTGCATATGGAGGACACACTGCATTCTTCAGATCTTTTAAAAGTACCGAGGTTTGCTTTCTGGACAAGCACATAGCCTTTCTTAGTGAAGGTTCCATGAGAAAGACTCAGCGCCCTGTGAACTGCAGCGGGTCACGCTGGGCGCTGGGGTTCGAGCTACCCACACGCACAGCCCTCCTGATATGTTCTCACACTGCCCCTGGGTCCTTGGGCAAGCTAAACTTCCCAGCTCTTCTGCTCCCCCTTTCATGCCTGTCAGTTTCAGATATGGGAGCCTCTGCGGTCACAAATCGAGTTCTAACTGTGACGTCTCCTAGATCACTTGTCTCTCCCTTTACGTTCAGGTGTATCCTGCTTCTCACGTTGGCAGAGCCACTCCAGCTTTCTTAAAAGTGTCGGTATATCAGTGTTTTTTCTTCATCTTTATACTCGAAGTGTGTTTTATGGAAACACCGTATAACTGAGTCTTTATCCAGTCTCACAATTTCCGTGCTTTAATGGGATGTTTAGGCCATTTACATTTAATGTATTTATTATATGGCTGAGCTTATTGTTCTGTTGTTTGTTTTTCTACTTGTCCCAACTTCCCTTGGTTTCCCTTTCCAAAAGCCTCTTAGCCTGAGTAGCTTGGGCTTCTCCACAACTTGCTTATTATCTTTGTTCCCACCCCTCTTGAGAGGCGGCTCGAGGGCAGTGTGGTGGTTCCATGGCACGCATACCCCAGCAGGCTGTTTGTCACCTAAAAGGTTCTCCATCACTGTTAGGGTTTCGCACACATGTGAATTGCTGCAGCCTCTCTACAAGCAATGCAGTCCCCACTTAACCTTTGAGCAATTGTTCTCACACATTTGTCTTTTACACAGGTTACAAGCTACTTTGCAATTATGGATATTTTTTGTTTTTGTTTTGCTTTTGGTGCTTTGAGACAGGGTCTTAGCTCTGTAACCCAGGCTGGCTTCGAACTCATGGCAACTCTATTGACTCTGCCTCTTGAGTACTGGGATTACAGCTATATGCCACCACACCCAGGTTATGCTTACTTTAACAAGCCAAGTGTATATCAAGATAATTAAACATAATAAAAATGTAAAAATGCTTTACTTCTGCCCACATCTTTCTGTTGCACAGCTTCGCATAGGTCTGTGGGGGTCAGATGCTCTTTACATCACAGAGCCCCTATGACATTTCCTACAGCACCCTTCTGTGGGGAAGAGTCTCTTCACAGCTGTTCACCTGGAAATGTCTTTATCTTGCTGTCAATTCTAAAGGACATTCTGGCTAGCTGTGAGACTCCAGATTGACAGTTTTCTTTTAGCAGCTGCAATGCATCCTCACTAATTCCTGTCTTACGGAGCTCTAAGGGAAAGCTATCATCTGCATCTCTGTTCCACGCCAACAAGCACGTGGCAGCGGGTGAGAAAGGAACCACAGCGCTGAGACCAGCCAAAACGCAAAGCTGGGTCTTGCAAATGCTAGCAGAATGGAAAAATTCCCAAGAGACTGGGGATGGGGAGTGGGGAAGAGCAAGGGAAGTAAAAAGAGTTCAAATGTGTTGCTTGCGTGTACTGCCATCATTACGTACAGCCAATGTGCGGTGAACAGAAAAAAGACCAAGATGGGGAAAAAGACGCCTGCTTGCAAAAGAAGAGTAAGGCGGGGACAGACAGACAACACGAAGAGACAGAGGACAGCGCGAGCCACTCACTTCTATGATCATGTGTGAAAAAACCGCAAACCCAGGGGAAATAAATAGTTGTTCCTGAGAAGAGCAGACAATGCCAGGTGTGGTGGCACACACCGCAGTGGCAGCACACACGCAGTGGCAGCACTCAGGAGTTAGAGGAGGGTCACCAAGAGTTCGAGGCCAGTGTGGGCTACATAGTGAACTCAAAGCTAGGCTGAACTATACAGTGAGCACTGTCTGAGAGAGAAAGAGAGAAACAGACAGACAGAATGTTAAAACTGACCCAAGAAATAAAATGTTTGAATAGATTAATAATTTTTAAAGATATGAAAATGGCCCAAGACTTACTGAACAAAAGTCCCACATCCCAAACCCTCTCAGCTCCCCACCACACCTCCAAAGGACAGGTCCACTGTGCTGTAAGCACATGCCAGGGGAGCTTCTGGTGTGTGTTAAGGTTAATTCTATAGCTCTGTTCTATAACCAGGGCAAAGCAAACAAACATAGGAACTGTACACTCTCTGCCTTATGCATCAGACCCCTTCTGAAACATCATCCAATTAAATTGAATATGCTAGAAAAAAATCTGAACTCCTTGTTTCTGATTTTTGAGATCAGGCAGTTTTCTCAAAAATGCAGGAACAAGGAGTTCAGAAAATGGACAACGTGGCCATCAGTGGCAACCCACATGTGATCACCCTTCCCAGCTCAGGGAGGTACGTCAGCTTCTCTCCAGGATTTCCCAAAGTCTCAGGAGGCTGGAGACTGTTCAGCCTGCTCTGTCAGAGAGGCAGGAGCATCAGAACAGGAAGCCCGGGCAGAGGCTGCTTCTGGGAAAAACACAGGGACACTGCCGCCTGGCGCTGAGACAGAAGAGGCAACGTGATGCAGCGCTGCTGGCTGAAAGGGCCTTTGTTTCTTCTGTCCTCTTCAGTGAAATAAATCAGACACGCATGTGTCAATTCTCTGGTATGAGAAACTGAGAAGGTAAATAAGGTCCAAAACGCATGACAGATAATGGGGAACAGGAAGAGAATGTTTAAATGGGAAGCGGGACCTGGGAAGAAGAGGAGGAAAGGGAGGGAAAAGAGAAAGAAGAATAGAAGGAAAGAATGGAAACAAACCTTCTGTAAATAAAAGGAAAGGAGGCTAAAGGGGGAAGGCAGTGTGAAAAAATGAAACAAGTTATAGCATGTGCAGGTATAAATTCTCTATGTGAATGTGATAGTTATGTATATATCTACAATGTACCAATATAATCTGATTTAAAAAATGCTTAAGCAAAAAAAAAAAAACATACATCATGCACAGGTACAAATTCTCAATGATGAATGTTATCATTATGTATATCTAGAATGTATCAATAAAATTAATCTTAAAAAATAAAAACGAGGGGCCAGGGAGATGGCTCAGTAGAGTAAGTACTTCCCTGGCAAACACAAGGGCCTGAGTTCAATTCCCGGTTCTGCAAAAAAAAAAAAAAAAAGTCTTTGTTTTTCATAAATCAAAGTTGCTTGGGAAACCAAAGAGGAAAGAGAATAAGGTGAAAGTACTTCAGGGTAAGATCAGCCCAGAGGCTACGGCAGAGGGAAGCAAAGCAAGAGCAACTTGGCTGAAAGGGGAAATTTTTTTTAAGAAGCAAAAGCAGAATTCTTACAGAACACGAGACAGACATGGCTAACACAGGTCAGGATGAAGAGGGATGCAGGAGGCAGGGCATGCCCTGTTGCTGTACACATGGGTCAGGGAGGCCAGGGCGAGGGGCTGGGCTTTGACTCGCTGCAGTCACTCACAGGAAGGAGCTCTGGATCCAAGAGGCTGGTGAGGAGACTGAGCCCAACATCACACTGACAAGAGGCACAGGGTGCTCCAGCCCTGCACCCTCCTCCAGCACACATAGCCTGGGAGGAGACTGCCATTGGGAGGGCTGCACATGTGGGGCCGCACTGCGCAGGGGTGGCGCCCCTGCACTCAGAGGCTGGCCTGGATGTGTCCACTTCGATGTGTGAGAACCCTGCGCCCTGGGGGCTTGCCCCATTCAATGGTGTGAGGCACAGCAGAGGGCTGGTATTAGGTGCTCCTGAGAGAAGCTCACACTGCAGGAGCAGACAGCTCTGGCTGCAGTGGGCCTGAGCAGAATCAGAAATCAGGCAGGGCACCTTGTGCACTCTAATTTCTTTGCATTTTAACATAAATGAGCAAGGGAATTTAATTTTAGTGCCTTTGCACTTTAATTTAAATGCAATGTACTCTTTGATTTTAATATCTCTCTGGGAATTTGATAATGAGATAAAATTAATATTCAAATATGGAGTGTCTTGTGGGCATTTTATCATTACAATGTATGTAGGGCTTTCTCTGGAATATCTCAGGGTGGAATAAGTGTTCTGCCTCAAGGTCAAAGTGATTTTGGAGTTAATTAGATTAATGTGTTGTTCTGACCCACTTAAAGGTCTCTAGGGACACAAGTGATCCTCCACACCCCAGGCCAAGAGGAGGCAAAGCCACCTGATCAGGGAACAGGGTAACAGTGCTGACAAATGAGGCTTATTATGGAGGGAGGGACAGTTGCTCACCCCAGGTGACCAAGGTGACGCCCCGCACAGTAGGGAAACACCAGCCACACGACGAGTATCAGCCGGGTCAGGGCCGTCTTCTTCTCGTGGCTCCTGGTTTTGAGAACACATGCCTGACACAGTACTCCCCAACCTCCCTCCCACAGCAGCGGCCCTCAGCTCGGCGCATCTGGGCACCAGAAGCCATGGTACACAGAACGGCCTTCTGCTTGCTTGTCTGCCTCTGCTACCCGAGAGCCCACGGCACTTCAGAGGGGTGCTTCTTTACCTCTGCTTTATAACCCATCTGCCCCTTTCCTGATACATCTGGAAATCCTTTCTGTGACACCAGCAGGTGACAGAAACCAGCATGCCTGGGTACAGGAAGAAGAAGCAATGTCAGATGCTCGTGGAGCCAATTACTCCAACACAGGCTGCCTGGGTCCCTGAGGCAGTGACTCTGAGCTGCCACATCCTGGGGTCAGGGGCTCAGGTCAGGCCCAGGGAGTACTGTCCTCCTGCACCCAAGAGATCACACAGTGTGCCTCGGCCTTTACGATGCTCCACACCACCTGGGGAGCTGTAAAAACTCAGGACATGGCTGTAGCCCTCACCAGCTCAATCTGAATTCCAGGGTGATGGCCCCACTGTGTTGTGTATGTATGTTTAAAAGTCCTTCAGTGATTCTGACACACAGTAGGATAGAATATAAAGCCTCAGAAGTTTAAAAAAAATAACTTTTCTTCTGAGTATCAAGTGAACTGCTGCGCAGGTAAATGGAAGGCTCTGAGCACACAGCCTTCACACTGAGCTGCATTTGTGCTTCTGTTTTGTTTCAAACCCTGAGACAGGGACTCAGGAAGTCACTCGGCTGGGACCTAGCTTGGGATGTTGCTGCCCCAAAGCACTGAGCTTACTCGCCTGGTCCATCTGGAATTTTTGAAAAAACACCTGAGTAGGAAGCAGCATGTGTGGCACAGGATGACACTCAAGGAAGCCACTGCAGAAGCTGAACTCAAAGGGTGAGAGGAGACGCCACTAAGCCAACACCAGGAGAGGCTTCCCAGCATGGCAGGGATGGGGTGGACTCCTCCAAGTGCCAGCGCAGCCGTGCAAATGGGGTCTCACTCACCTGCTGGGGTGAGGGTGGGTGGGAGGCACCTGAGAGGTGGGGTGAGGGGTGCAGCAGTCAGGCATTCTCTGTAGTCCACAGATTCTGAATGAGAGCTGTCCCATACCCTTGTGCACAGCCCAGGACAGGTCAGAGCTAAAGAAGTATCCCGTGTCATTTGCTTAGAGATGGGGGCAGTGGGTGGAGCAGGCAGAGGCTGGGCGCTGGGGCATTAGGAGCTCCACAGAGCTGCTCCTGTCACCTGAGCAGCATCACCATCGCCCGCAGGACCTCACCACTAAGGGCTGTGCACACCACGCCAGAAACTGCAGTGGGCATGAAGCCTCTCTGCTGCCAGGCCCGCTGGCCAGCACCGAGCAAAGGCTTCCGAGGTGACCATGGACACTGCACTTTGGATGAGACTCCTGGAGAGGTCACAGTGACCTGCTTCAGATTATTGGCCCCTGACTGCTTTTTAGAGCCACTTCTCTCAGAAGCACAGCTCCAAACTGGGCTGTGAAAACTACAGACGTTGAAATTGCAGGTGAACAACAGCCTTGCATGTATATACAGGCCGCGCCACTGAATGGGGTCATTTTCATTCCATCTGGCTCCTCTGTTTTAGGCCAGGCCAGGAGAAGGCAAGGCAGACGCTGCTGGAGGAGCATGGGCCTGATGCCTGTCGGGCTGCACTCCCTTGCGTGGGTGCTAAAGCCAGAAGCGCAAACGCCAGGCCGCGCATGGGGCGCTTGTGCTGATGGGTGGCCAGGACCCTCAGCATTTCCCCAGCCACTGTCCCCTCCCGCCCTGAGGGTAAAGACTCCAGGGAGCAAGTCAGGACACAATGCCTAACCCAGAATCAGGAATTCTAGTTGAGGAACCGACAGGTGTCAGGGAGAGGAGCAGCACCCTGAATCTCACCGCAGCCCGGGGGCCCTTCAAGGATGACTCAACATTCAGGGGAGGCCAGGCCCAACCGGAGATGGGGCTGCCTCAGGGCTTTCTGAGTATCTTTTGCAATGTGTGTCTATTATAGACACACACTTATTTTTAAAATGGAGACCATCTTTAAAGTACAATATTAATTTTTTTGTATAATAAAAATTGCTTGAAAATGTGGTTTTGTTTTCTGAAGGCCCATGGCACGTTTTACAGCCTGTGACTATGCTGTGATTCACTGCGCTGTTGCCCTGTACAGATCACTGGCAGCACTTCTATGGAGTGAACGTTTACATTTACATTTCTTTTTTAAACTCATCACTGCTTATCTCCTTGGAGAACTGCCACAACAGAACTACTGAATCAAAAGGTATAAATTCTTAAACGATTCTTAAATGGGGTTTTGGTAACTTCCCCAAAGGGCTCTTCTGGATGATGCTACCCTGTGAAGTTCCTGCTTCACTTTATCAGAATTGAAGATACATGTTGTTTTGTTAAAGTTCCTTTTCTAGCTGGGTGTGGTGGTGTACACCTGCAATTCCAGCATTTGGGAGGCTGACTCAGGAGGATCACCTGAGTTTGAAGCCAGTCTGGGCTACACAGTAAGTTCAAGGTATTTGGGGGCCCTTGCAAATTTGTAATAATTTTTAAATTATTATTATGAGAAAGGCTAAACATCTTCTTGCAGCCTGATGCACAGAACGAGGCTCAGCCATGGCGAGCAGCAGTGAACGTGTGCTGCAGCAGAGCGGCAACAAAACCCCAGAGGGCAAGAACGCAGGTTTTTCCAAATGGGGAACAACTGTGCAGCCCGGACAGGCCCACGACCAGGCCCACAACCAGGCCCGCACCAGGCGACCATGCCCCTGCGCACCTCTGTCAGGGACACTGCGAGGCTGAGCATCTAAGCAGAGCACAGGCAAAGGCAGCGTGTGGAGTTGCTCAGGCTCCCCACCAGAGAAGACAGCCTGGACAGGAGAAAGACACTGCTGCCTGCCACCACACCCAGGGCCACCGCAGCAGTCGCTGTCTTACAGCAGGGAGCAGCTCTGAGCACAGAGACAGTGGAGTTCCCAAAGTACCCAAAGGACAGAGTGGTGTGGTTAGGGAGATGTGCAAAGCTCAACCACCAAGTGCCAGAAAGACCAAAGACTTTTATTTGACAGAAACCTAATTCTGACTTCAGTGTAGTTTTCTCATGAACTCTCCACTTAGGAAAAAAAATTTTCATTTAAGTAATGAATGCAATTAGGAGTTTTGAGAAAACTAACTATATTTCTGGACACAAGCCTGAAGGGAAAAAACAAAACAAAACACAAAAAAACAAACTATGCAATTATTTTGAAATAAGCTGGAAATACCCAACACATGGTGGACAGTAAATATTTGGTGAATGAAAGTTAAACTGCTGCATAGCTACAAAATCTGTCTGTTTCCACAACTGACTCATTATAAAACAACCAGAAACCTTAGGGCCAGATGTCAGAAAGGTATTTTCCACTGCCTTGGAATGCAGACCACGCCCCTTGAGAGCCAGCACAGGATGGGCTGGTGGCAGTGCAGCCTCCAGTTTTGCAGGCTTCTCCTAGAGGTGGCAGAGGCAAGAAAGGTGGTGCGGGACCAAGGAGCACTGAGCTGGGCTGGGCACTGCCACCTGCGCAGCCACATGATGCCAGGCAGGTAACCTTAGCCTCACGTGAAAAGCAGGCCAAACAGCTCTACTGCAAGCAGAGGTGTCACGGCAGTCAATGGCTAGGAAACCAAGTCTTGCATAACACCTGGCTTCAACACAGAGCCCGGGATGGTAGACAGCAATATAACTTTTTATTTATCCTTCTACTTAAGGCATTTCTGTTGCATTCTTTGTGAAGAATTTTAGCTAAACTGTTAAAAGAAATAGAGCAGTGTGCTAGCTTTCCATGACTGTCATTCCTTTAAGACAGTTTAATTAAGCAGAATGTCAAAAGCTGACCAGCGAAGTATTTGAAGAGCTAGATGAAAGACCCCCGTTTCAAAGCAGAAACACAGAAAACATGAATCAAAAAGCCAATTTCTCTCTAAAGTCCTCGAGTGCACAGTTTCAAACCCCGCTCCTTCAGGAGCCTCCTTCCAGCAGCGCAAGACAGGACCTGAGAAGCAGGGTTACCCACAGCGATGGGAAGCCAGGACATGGGCAACGCTGCAAGCTGGGCCCAGCTGTTCGAGGGCACACCTACCTGCGGAACAAGAGTGAACCCACACGACTAGAACAATGTACATTCCTCCTGGGCCACTAGGTGGATTCCCACCCAGAATGCAGCACAGATGATGCCACGCCTCAGTGCCTGAACAAACAGAATCCGTCCTGAATACATTCAGCCTTTAATTTTTAACCTATGGACAGAACCTCACTTGTGCTCTGTATTATGCTGAGCTCCTGTCCTTCATACAGAAAGCCTTGAAAAACACTGGGCCGTCTGCCCATGGTGTGAACATTACCAAGAGCCCGGTCTCCTGTCCGCAATCCCTGCCTCACTGGCCCTGGAGTGGGCATCTCGCATCTGAGTTGTGTCTTCTGGGCACCGCGGAGGATGGGACTGACAGGTGAAGTGCAGGAGACCAACCTACCCTTTCTCCCCTGCCTGCCATCCTAGCCACCCAGCAGCCTGGCACAACTTCTAGGAGCTGTGTGGACACAAAGCGAGATATGGAGGCTTCTGGGAACCATCAGTGAATGATGTCTGTGAATCCAGATACTGTAGAAACTGCTCTGCTAGGAAACAGGAAATGGAAGAAGGAAGGAAACAGACATGGGCATCTTCCTTTGTGCCGAACACCCTACGTACAAACAGCTGATGCTTGTAGGATTTCGCAAGGCGGGAGCCAGGGCTGCTATCTGACAGATAAGACAGTGAGATTCATAAGGGTTAACCTGTTCACACACAGAGCATGTGCTGAGTGGTAAAGTCCAGGTCTGCATAATAAAAACTTGTGGATTCGGAAAAATAGCACTATACAGACTCTGGGATGTTTCTGGTTTTCAGAAACGGAGGATAGCTAAAATCATATTAAATGTGCCAGAAAGTCTCGAAGTGTGCAATTGGGAGTGTGAGGGACTGGAAGGGACAAGGAGAATCTGGCCTGCTCTGGTTGGCCTCGGGCCTGGAGAGGCACAGGCGCATGGGCCCCTGGACCCTGCTGCTGCGCCAGCCCCCAGGAGAGCATGCTGGCATCTGCTCAGCGTCCCCAGGAGTCTCCCTGTTGGCCAGTGTTTGTAGGTGCTTTCTTCTCAGCTGACCTCTATGTGTGCTGACATCGGAAAGCCAGGAACTCTTCCCACCCACTGCCATCTGTTCACATAACAGACATCTCCAAGAAGCTCCTCTGGGACAGACCTGCTTCAGGGACTCAGAGGTATGTAGTACACAGGCACACACACACGCACAGTTCTGAGGGACAGGAGGACAAGGTTTCCTGGGCACAAACTGATGCACCCCTAGCATCCCACCCTGGAGCAATAGCTCACCCAGGCAGGCCAGCCCCAGCACCGGCCTTGAAGGTTTCCAGTCACTGAGCTGCGCCCTGGAGCACAAAAGTGAAAGCCTGGTCTCTCCTTTCTTTCACTTCCCAGCAAGCACAGGCAGTAGTTTGCTCCTCCGCCTGCTCCTGCCACGGTGCACAACAGGCGCAGGCAAAGGGGCCGAGGAACGAGGAAGGAGCCCTCCCCCACCATGTGCCAAACAAACCTTTCTGTTCATTAGCAGATTCTCTTGGGTATTTGCTACAGTGACAAAAAGCGGACTACCACAAATACGTCATCAAAAACGTTACTTTCTCTACTTGCATTGGAAATGCTGGTGGACAGGACACAGGCTAAGATAAAGCAAGGTCTGTCATGAAGGTCAAAGATGGGCAGCAGCCCCTCTCTTGCTTCAACAGGATGGGGTGTGAATGGGGCCACAGGACTTCCTAGAGCTGGGCCATCCCAGGACTCTCCAACACACTGCCAGGCCATTCATGGGGCTCAGTGTGTCCAGGAGGCTGAGCTAATTTCTTCTGCATGTACTGTTTCCACAGTGAATAAATTTATCCTCAACCCAAGTTCACTGCTTTTCCTTTTTATATTTTTATTTATGTTTGCCCTGTCCTCTCCATTGTGCTAGCAAGTGAGCCCCTTCACAGGGCATGTTGCATTCGCTCTGCCTTGCACTCAACTTTGCGCTTGGCTTTTCTTTGACTCTCCCAACACCCTTATTGTGAGCTCCCCATTTCTCCCGAGTGAGCCAGCTCCTGTAACCCCCGGTTTGGAACTGGCCCATACTTTTTCTCATTCAAGCTGTTTTTTTTTTTTTTAACTGCACTCTAAACACTCAGGGTACAAAGGCAGGAGCCCTCAGGCCTGCAGTAGCCTCTTTACACAAGCAGAGTGCACTGAGGGGGTGAAGCTCCGGGTCTTCCCTTGCAAGGAGCAAGGCTCATTACTGCTGGGCACAAGTTTGAGTTCAAGCTCCCCATGTGGGTTCAGCTGGTAGCCTGGCTCCCCACTCGTTCCCCTCTGAAAGCAGCTCATGGGGAGGGGGTCACCCCTTAGTCTGCCCAGGCGGACGCCTGGGTTTAGGCGGCATACTCAGCTTGTGGTGAAGCACTGGGAACACACAGCTACCCGTAGCGTTGGCTAGAATGGGGCAGCTGCTGTCTCAGGGCTTTTCTTCTTACTAGCTGCTCTTCCTCCACCTCTGCTGAGAAAGCACAGGCTTCTCTCAGAGCTTTCTGGACTGTACCCAATGCAGTTTCTGGGCTCCAACATCCAGGGTGAGGAGACACCAGGAGCCTGTGACCGAGAGTCTCAGGGCTCCTGCATCTGTCTTCTCTCTACCTTCTACAGCTGTCACCTAAATGTGCAGAACACTGGGCTGTGCTCAGCAGAAGGGTGTTGAGAAGCCCCTGTGCCACGAGGGCCCAAGCCACAAGCCAAGTTCCCAACACACTGCCCTCCCAGCACCAGACACACATAAAAGATGCCGGAGACAGCACAGGCAGGTTACAGAAGAGCGGCATGCACTGCACAAGTGCACACGAGTTCTCCTATGCAGGTTGTAGGATGCACTCCCTGCAAGCCAATTTGCTGAGGGACACGGACGTGTTGGTTGTTACGTGAAGAAAGAAGTGGCCATTTCCTGCAAGAAACATGAACAGTACAAGGCCTTCTATTTTGGGGATTTGGTCAACAAGAAAAAATTCACAAATCACACATTCAGAGCTGCAAAGGACCTGGAAAAACCTGGCCAGACCACCTTCCTTCACAAAGGAAGAAGGAGCACACATTCTTCCCAGAGCCACACCTGAGATCCTTCCTACTTATTCCTCACGCACACCAGCGTACTTCTCACCTGCACAGACGGCTGAGTACTGACAGGCGGAACAGGTCCCAGGACCTTCTGAACAAACATTAGCTTACTTAGAATACTTAGAATACCAACATATATGGATAGTATATACAAGGATACTAGTATTAGTTTCATAATTCCAAATATCAATCTTCATTCTTTTTTTAAAAATGTATTTGGTACAGAGCCTCACTACGAAGCTCAGACTCAGTGATCCTCCTGTTTTCAGCCTCCCCATTACCACATCCAGTCTCAGTGGCTGGCACAGTATGTGGTGCCAGGGATCCAACCCTGGTCCCTGTGCTTGCCTAAGGTGCTTAGTCCACTGAGTTACGTCACCAGCCCTCAATATTCATTCTTAACACAATATTTACCCAAGTTCACCATTAGATCCTCAAGAACCTCATCCCTACCACCATAAACAGATTCAAAGAGGCTCAAAAGGACCCTGGACCCATCGGAGTGTCCAGTGAGGTCCTAATGGGAGCTGGGCGTCACCTGGCAGTCGACTACAGAGCATGCCTCGAGCATCAGGCTCCTCACTCTGCCCTCAACACTCTGTCAGCCTCACCCCCCTCACTGGGGCCTCAGTGACACTGCGCGAGGCACTCAGCTCTTCTGCCTGCACCAGGCAGACTCCTCCTCACCAGGTACTCATTTTTCCAACAAAAAACTTCAGGGATGGTAAGCAGAGTCCTGAGCATGCCAGCCCTGCACTGAAGTTTACTTTGGCCGCAAGGTGATGGCTCCAGCACAGGGACAGCTTCAGTCCTTGAGCATGTATTCTGCACTTTTGCCTGTGACAAGAGACACTCTCAGTGTGAGAAGTACCCTCCACTTCCTCTCACTGCGCTGCCAATGAGGCATGTGGGGTTACTGTCCTGATGGAATGTAAGCAACCCTGGAACACAAGCTGCAGGAGGGCTGTGCCTGGTGTGTCTACAGCTCCATGTCCCGAGCACAGAAGAGCACTGGGCACACAGTAAAAACATAACATATTCAACAGACAAATGGCCAAGTGACACTGAGAGATGAACAATTACAGGACCATTGGAGATTGCGGAATATGAGCAAGGCCCTACAGGCATTGCATAATGGAGCTAGGATTCAAACAATGGGTTCTAATTGCAGCAAGTGAGGGGCCAGAAAGCTTCCTCTGTACAGTGCTGGGAAACATACTCTAAGAGTTTGCGAGCCACTCAGCTCTGCTGTTGTAGTATGAGAACAGCCACAGAGGGTGCCAGAGGAACAGGTGAGTAAACTGTACAAACACTGACCCCAGCTCATAACCCAGCAGTGCCTGCAGTAAGTCCTCCTGTGAGCAAGCGTTGCCCACATCTCCTGGTCTTGCGCACTCCAGATTTGCTTTTGTCACTCAGCCTGTAAAGCAGAATTCGGATTCTCTTTTGCACCTCATAATAAGAATCAGGTGTGCAGGGGCGTGTGCAAGTGCACAGATGCAGTTAATCCAAAATCTGTTTTCACAAGAAAATCTAACCTTACATTAAGCACTGTGATCTGGAAACAATGCAAAGACTCCACCTGGAAGACAGGCAGGCCTGGGACTGGCCGCTTCTGCTCTCAGAAGGAAAACAGGCTAACCAAAACTAAACACTAACCTGGTTAAACGTGAGGCTGAACATAGCTGAGAGCATTAATCACCAGACAGGATAATAAAGGGAAATATGCAAGCTCTCTCCCAACTGTTTACCACTTGTATTTTTCTTGGAACAGAAATGCATTTTATATATTATATGAACCTGTAAAAAACACATACCTGTTAAGATATGTGAACGCATACTCTGTCCCAAGAGTCTTAAAACATGAAATATTCCATCATCATAAAAGAATTTTGAATTCACAAAGGTTTCAATGCCCATCCTATTACAGCTATGGCAACACTGCATAACAGCACCGAAGGCACACTGGATGGTTTTGATAATTACAGGCTGCTTGGATATAACAAAGCACGGCCCACATCTCTCCTTCACACAGACCCGTCACAGCAGGCGGGGCTCTCAGCAGCAGTACTGTATGGCCTGAACAGGCAACCGCCAATCAAGTATTTTTAACAATATAAAAGTAGATTTCTGGTTTATTTAAACTTATTGCTCATACAAAGTCATCCAAGTTTGCATCTATTATTCAAGTGATGCAAATATTATTTAGCTCAACATGATCCACTCAATACATTTTACCAAGAGGTTACTGTGAAATGACATATAGAAATAAAAAGCTGAGAAGGGCCAGCCAAATAGCTCAGGGGATTAAAGGGCCTGTAAACAGGCGCAGGGGCCAGGGGTTCAATCCCCAGGCCTGCCATGCCAGCCCTGCCCCCGAGGTGTGCTAAGAGGCAACTGAGACTGGGTGTGGCAGGCATGCCTGAAATCCCAGCTCTCGGGAGGCTGCAAATAGGTGGATCACATCGAATCCTATCTAGTAATGAGACCCTGAGCACCCTGCAGACCTTTCCCCCCCAAAAAGCTGAGAAAAATACTGTTTTGCCTCATCAAGAAAGTTATTTGGGGGGCTTTTTGGTTTTTTCTTTGAGAGAGAGAAGGAAAGGGAGAGGTTATCTCCCAGGCCCCCTTTCTTATACTTATTTTTTTGGCTGAACTGGGGATTGAACTCAGACCCTTGCACTTGCCAGGCAAGAACTTATTCTACTGAGCTATCTCCCTGGCCCCTCTCCTCTCTTGTAGAACAGAGAATCACAGCTCTGGGAGAGCCCCAAAGTCAAGTTACTGAAAAAGCAGAAGGAAGCTTGCATGGTTTTTCACGCATGGGGGTGCAGAGCGAGAAAGTGTTTTCCTGCTTTTTTCTCTTCACCCCCATCTCTCCTGGCAGTTTATAAAACTTCAGTGTTGAGCTGGCAGAAGCTGCTCTGCAGGTCTGGGGATTTTGGGGTGGGAATTTTGGTCAGAAGCCATCTTTGAGCAGCGATGGCCCTTCCTGTCCTCAGGAAAGGGCCAGGTGGGCGCAGGGAGGAAAACTCCGGGGGTGACACACCAGCCCACCTTGCAACCACGCCTGCACCAGGGCCTGCCTCAGTGGCCCTGGGGTGGGGCTGGCTGTGGCACACCTGTCCCCGCCCTGATCTCATGTCTAGACTCCGTGCAGGCCCTGGAAGCTAAGGGGCTCCCTCTTTTAAATGCTTCATCAGAAATTACAACCAAAGTTGGAAAATGCAAACAGCACAAGGGCTTGTGGAAGGGGTGTGCACTTGCTGGAAGTTTATATTTAACTGTCTGGCTCTGTGCAAACATTTACTTGCTTGTGGAATCGCATTCAGAAATAATTATTCTGCGGTGCTTGAATTTTATTAAAGTTCATTTGGAAAATATGGTTAGAATTCGGTGACTGAGGCACACAGCTTTGGGTAGTTTCAGTCTGTGTGATTAAGCTGCTTTCTTGTGATGGGTGACTATAATTAAAATGCAACTCGGAGGATCATTAGTGGAATGCTTATTAAAATGCGACTAACACAGACCACAGAGCTGCCACCAGCTGGCTGGAGTAGGTGAGCATCATGCTCCTGTCCACTGGAAGCCTGCAGCTGCCAGAGCACAGGCGCCCCAGCCCACCCCCGCAGCGTTGGGACCGTCTGGCACCTGCACAGGGGTCCTCCACAGGGGATGGCCCGTCACATGCTGGTGCTGCGCATCACCTCTCTGGACTGAAGGTTTCCTGTCCTCATGGTCAGGGCGGCGGTGCGCGCCACAGAACTGAAGCTTTAGCAGGAAAGAGCCCAGAAAAAGGCTGTAGTGGCTGCTTGCTGCTTACTGCTGAAAACCTACTGTGGGCTCCGTCTCACCTTTGGCTTCCATCGCCTGCAGCATTGCTAAGAGCTAATTCACCTTGGATAGCGCTGCTGCTCCGTGAGATGCTCCAAGGAGCTCGAAGGAAGGGCTTGAAGTGAGTGCCCGTGTTCAGTGGCTGATGTGCGTCTTGCTGCCTTTACATTTTCCCACCCCACAAAATCACACATCTCAGCCTCAGCTTGCACCTGGAGCTCGCTGTGCCCTCCATCTGAACCTCTCAGCCACAGCCTCAAGGACAGGTGTGGTGCTGCATACCTGAAGCCTAGAACTCGGGAAGCAAGGGCAGGAGGACTGTTGTGAATTTGAGCCCTAACTGCATCATGAAATCTGCTCAAAAAGAAAAAAAAAAAAAGTCAAAGCCCTACTCGAAGGAGCTAAACCATGATGTAAAAGGAGTGCTAGGTCTGGGGGACCAGACAGACCACTGGGACATTCTGTGTGGCTTGGGCGCTCGCTAGCTGGCTGAGCCGGGGCAAGAATAACTGAGCCCCAGTTTTTCTGGTAGGGAAAGGGAGGAGAAAAAATGCAGGTGTTAGGCTTGCAAGGGTGCTGTGAGCAAAGGCAATAAATATAAAGGAATCAAGGGATGCTCAGCAAATTGTAGTCAACCAAAATGCTGCTGCTGTTATTATATGTATGTATATTATCTAATACTATAACATATACATTATTCTAATTAAATTAGATTTTTCTTAGTGGTTCTGAGACAACCATGAAATTTTAAGTTTATTAATGGAGCTCAATATGGTAGGGCACATCTGTAATCCCAGGACTTGGGAGACTGCGGCAGCCTGGACTTTATTATAAAGCAAGGTTCTCCCTCTCCCTCTAGCTCTCAAGTGGAAGGGCTTAAGTTCGATCCCTGGCTCCACCAAAAAATAAATAAATAAAATAAAATAAATACAGAGCAGGAGGACTGGAGACACCATGGTAGACCGGGAAGACACCTGCAACCTCTTGGCACTGCTCTCTTTGGACTCCAGGAGGCAGGCCTGGCTCTCTGTGGAGAGGAGCCTTGTGCACCCCACTCTCTCTGCGCATCTCCCTTCTCTGCAGTGTGCTCCATGTGGCACATGATGAGCTGGTTCTAGAGGACAAGGACTCTCCTGTAGACATGCAGGCAGCGGGTCACCCACCACCCGCCTTCCACGAGCAGCCACTCCATTGCACTGGGCAGCACAGCAGACACTGGCCCAGCAGGGGCTGGCGCTCAGGGCGCGTGGCGGCGATGCTTTGTGGGTGGCGATGCTTTGTGGGTGGCGATGCTTTGTGGGTGGGGCTTTGTGTTTCCTTACAACCCAACCCGGCTGGCCACTCCCCCACAGAAGGGCCTGGGATAACCAGTACTAATATTCTATCCCACAACAGAAGCTCGTCCCTGCCTCTTATTTTTCCAGTGGTCGAGTCTATTCTTTCTTCTTTAAATCCCAGGTCAGCTCTTCCATTTTTCTTTTGGTTTTGTTTTTCTTGGGAGTTCTGTTCCCATCTTGTCCCTCCAGAGGACAGGAAGGAGACAGACATCACAGCACGACCCAAAAAGGCCAAGCAGCATGAGACAAGAAATGCAACGAAGGGATCACAAGTGGGTAGGGAGAAAGGACACCTCCTCCTTCCTCACAGTGATGTCTGTTCATGCAGAAAACCCCTGGGAATCTCTGGTGAGTCCCCAGAGTAAGTGAGGTGGACAGCGTCACAGGCTCTGAAGCTAATACACAACGGTGAATTTTGCAGTTTCCATAGAAAGGTAATGCATAACCAGAGAGTGAAAATTTCTAAAAGGGGCATCTGCAGTGGTCCTCTGGAGGGTTATATCCCGAAAGCCTGAAACATGTGGAAAGTTTGAGGCTGGACACACAAAACACAGCGGAAACCTCAGAAGCTGACCTCAAAGACGAGACATCCTGGCTCATCGACTGTGACACAGCTCAGAAACGGAAGGAATTCTTCCCCAAGAGGGCTGGAGGCACAATTCCAACACAACAGCAGTCAGATGCTTACAGGAGAAGCCAGCTAGCCTATAATTCATGAGGGGACCCCGGCACTACACCCCCTTACTTGAGAAGCCCCGGCTGACCCTCAGCTTAGCCTTGAGACCTTTTGAGATTGCCAGGTCATACACCGCCAAATGGCAGCTCAAGCTTCACTGGGGCTGGCACTGCCACGGTGGCCTTGTGCTCTGTGGAGATGCATCTCAGGTCCCTCTCACTGTTGAGCACAATACCTGACACCCACAGCTTGAAAGAGGACCCTATGGGGTACGTGCTTCCAGGCCACACCCCAGCAAGGCTCCCCTCCTTTGACTGGCTTCCGCCTCTTTAACATCTCACTCAGCCACAAACACATCCACAGCACAGTATCTCGCCCCCAGGAGCCAATCACTTCCTGCAAGCCCCACCCAGGAATGCATAAGTCTTTGGGGGACTTCTAGATATCAACAGCCCTCCTCCAGTCTATTCTAGGACACTTGAGAGCCGTGTCTGCACACCTGCTGGCTACCCCTGACAGCCTCCCTCCACAAGGTCGTTTACACTTCCCTTGAACTTGTTCTGCAGTGAGAAACATGTGCACAGAAGCCTAGCACATGCATGCGGAAATGCACACTCAGGCATGCGCACAACGCACACACTGCCATGTACCTCGCCTGTCCTTGGTACATCGTAGTGCGTGTCATTCTTGGTCAAGGCTCCTGTCATGCCTGAAAAGTGTTGCTTTCACCTTACCCCCTCATTTTAAAATGTTCTTATGACCCACTGAAATGGTTTCATATGTCATTAGTGGGCCCTAACTCACATTTTTAAAAATTCAAGTCTTGGGGTTGAAGCTAGAGCCTTTGCACATGCCTTGCATGCCCTGCACCACTGCACTACATGTACCCCTGAGCTTTGCTTTCTGAGACAAGTTCTGCCAAACTGTCTATGTTGATCTTAAATATATAATTCTATCTCAACCTCCCAAGTAGCTGGGATTATAAGCATGAACGATATGCCTAGCTCAATCCAAAACTTTTTAAAGCTCTGATTAACACAGCATTCACAACATAAGGGTTTCCCTATCTGCTGTGAGCGGCTGGAGCAAATGCCTTTTATGACTCTGGCTGCTCGTCTACGAGGCCAGGCAACTCCTCTGCTGGGAAGCGGCCACAGAAAGCACAGCCCCAGGGTGGGTGTCCACTACTCCAGAGGCTCCGACTCCGCCACCCTGGTCTCCCCACCTGGGACTCAGCCTGTTTTGGAAAACAGCACCTGGACACTTTTATTTTGAACTGTGTTCATACAGCGGCAGAGTAAGTTTTACACAAGCTGTCTGCACCTGTCTTCATGAGCAACCGTTTCTCACTTTCCATGCTCCCTGGTGCACTCATGCACTGAGCTCTTCAGATCACACCCTCACCGCATACAACACTCTTGCTCTTCCGGCTCTCAGCTGCTGGAAGACAACAGCAGGAGCTGTCCGGGTCCTGTGGACTCTGCCCTGGGCCCACTTTTGTTGGCTACCCCCTGCTTTTTTCCCCTCCATGCCTGTGCTGACACCATCAATTCAGGGCCACACACTTTGAGGCCCACTCTGAGGGCCCATTTCCAGTCTGCCTCCGCTGTCCCTCTACTGAGGCACCCAGGGCCTTTGCTCTACTGGGAAGGCAGGCCTGTGTCTCCCACCCCAGCTCTTCCTCTCTCCACTTCCTGCCTGCCACAGGTGAGCAGCCCTGACAAACCCTTCCACCAGGCTTTCCTTCCCTGGACCCAGCCATGCAAGAACTAAAACTTCTAACATGTAAGCCAAAACACTCACCCGTTCAGGTTTTTTTACTTACTTACTTATTTGTTTATTTATTTGGTACAGGATCTCACCATGCAGCTCCAACTCATAGTGATCCTTCCATTTCAACCTTGTCAGTGCTGGGCTTATGCACGATTTCTGTGGCTGGCACTGCAGTATGGTATGTGGTACCAGGGATAGAACCCGGGTCCCTGCACTTGCCAGGCAGGAGCTTAGACTGCCAAGCAATCTCCCCAGCCCACCCTTTCAGTTTTGGTGTGGGTATTTTGTCCCAGCAACAAGGAGAGCTAAGATGCTGATCTTGTATCTCAATTTTCTCACATTCTAGTCCAGGTGATTGCACTACAATGACCACAATCTTCTTTTGCTCTATTTTCTCTAACCAAATAGCTAGATTCAGAGACTGGATTTACTGTGATTAACGTGACCAAGAAAATGTCACAGATGAGGCACACAGAGCCTGGGTCTCGCTTTCAGAGACTCAGCAGTGGGTTCTGGTGTCGGGTTCTGCTGAACCCATCGTAGAGTTACAACACCCCGTTAGCCTCCCTGGTTTAGGCAGCCATTGAGGATGGCTAATAAGGCCAACGCGACATGGCAGTTTTTTAGTGACACCTTTTCACCTATTCGCTGGAATTCCATGAAAAATCTTCTCTCACCAACTCTCTGATTGCTCTGGAACTCAGACTGAACCTTAAAGAAAAAGAGTAAATGCTTGATTTATCAATTTTTTTTTTTTTTTTTTTTTTTTTTTTCAGAACCAGGGCTTCAACTCAGGCCCTTGCACTTGCCTGGGAAGCACTTATTCCACTGAGCCATCTCCCATCTCCCCAGCCCTCAATTTTCATAATACAAGCTGGCTCTGCATTACTCTTTAGAAGTACTAAAGAGAACTATACACTCTTCACATTGTTATGAAGGTGAGCTTTTCGTGTACTTCATTTGTTTCAATGCAGTCACTAGGTTTTTTTTTTTCTTTTTCATCCTCAAACCAGCCTGTCTTTGCCCAGTGGGGAGCCCTTGAAGCCTCTCTGTCCTTGAGATATGCTGGATCTCACAACTTTCTCCTGCCTTTCTGTGTCCCTGGCACACACCTTCATTTCCAGAAGCAGCCATTTCTTCAAGGAGACATGCTTCTTTCTAGAGAGATGCTACCAAGACACAAAGTGTAGTCCATTTAAGTGAACAAAGGTAGGCACTAGGTACTTTCTCAAAAGAAAAATTAATCATAACGTCATACTGTTATTTCCAAATCAAACATTAAACAAAGGGTGTTTAACCTAATGTTGTTGCTTTTAGAATTGTACCTTTTTGTGCTTCTAAACAGCACTAGCATAGTTCTTTACCCTAAATGCAAAGTACAGTCACAGCTACACACTGACAGTGTGAATACTTAAAAGGAACAAGTTCAAAACAGAATAACCACAGGGCTCTGTCCAGGTAAACCTGTCCTAATTGAAAATACCTTAAGTCAGAAATGCACCTACTACCCCTACCCCAGTGGGCATCGTAGGTTAACAACAGAACACCTGCACAGGGCTGTCTGTCCTCTGCACTGACCAGGAGCTGCAGCTCACTGCTGCTGTCCAGCATGATGGGAAAGGGCTGTCTTACACACAACCAGCCCAGGAAGGAATTGAAATTCATCACCTAGGCCAGTCAGATAACTTAGCAGATTAAAATGCCTTGTTAGGCAGATGCAGAGACCAGGGTTCAACCCCTACTGTGCTGTGCTGGCCCGGACCCCAGGGTGTGCTGAGATGGGACTGAGGCTGGGTGTGGTGGTGCAAGCCTATAATCCCAGTGCTTGGGAAGCTGAAAACAGCAGGATCACTACAAGTCTGATCTGTGTAGTTAGACCCTGTACTAAACACATTTAAAAAAAAAGAAATTCATCACCTAAATTACAGTTCCTCTTGAATGTGTATCGCTTACACCCATGAGGCCGAAAACTTGTCACTCACCACTGTAAGCCACCGGAGATCTCGCATGGCTGTTGCCATAAGCTGTGGAAGCAGTCCTGTGACTTCTGTGGCTCTTATGTTCTGAGACCACATACCACTACAGCTACACTCTCAAGTAGGGTTCTCAGAAGCTTTCAGGTTAGTTCAGTTACTCTGGCAAACCCAGTCAGGCGCAGGGGACTGTGGTTTGACCCCCAGCTCCACCTACCTTACCAGACGCATCCTTAAAGCAGCCTGAACCAGCCAAAAAAAAAAAAAAAAGATAAGATTCTTTAATACTGGTTCAAGTAATCTATACAACCCAGAGACCTTCCATTCCTTTGTCTCCTCCATCCCTCCTTTTTTTTCCCCTCTCTCTCAAAAGAAATCTGTTCTTTTGTTTGTTTTCTATTTTGTTTTGTGGTTCTGGGGATGGCGCCCAAAGGTACTCTACAATAGATCTGCCTTTTTGTTTTTTATTTTCATCAGGGTCTCACTAAATTGCCCAGGCAGAGTTGAATTCAGGATCTTTCTGCCTCTGTCCCCCTCAGTTTACGTCTGGGATTACAGACACATGCTGCTGTACCCAGTTTATTTTGTTGTTGTTGTTTTATTTAATCTTTAAATTAAGTAAACCATACTTGGATTTCAAATACTAGAAAACAGAGAATTCTTGTTTCTTTCCCTGCCTAGTCCACCCTGACCCCTCCTTTTCACACTACCATTTCTTAGTTTTTAGCTTATTCTTTTGTTTTTGGCTTATTCTTCCATGGTTTCGTCTTGAAAATATAGGCGGAAAAAAACATGCAGTGTATATATTCAGATTTCCCCTTCTGTCCTACTCACAAGATGGCATGTGGTACGGCTATGGTGGCTGATGTCACACAATGACCTGCCGCTCAGGTCCCTGCTGGAATCCAGACTGGGCTGCCTTGTGCATTTTTACAGCACTTGGTATCCTACAGCATGGACAAACCAGTCCCCAACTGTGGCCAGGCTCCGGACACAGACCTTAAAGCAAGTTAGGGGCCAAACACACAGGGCTGTACTGAGCCGAGTTCTTCCATCCTGCATCCTGACCACACCACCTGAGGAAGCTGTCACCACAGTTATGCCAACACTGGTCAGCCAGGAGATGGGAACAGCCATCTCAGGGTGGGGCTCTGCTGCTTCACTGCTCCCAGGGCCCTTCCCATTCACTGTTCTGTAAATTTCCCACTCCTATCTTTGAGCTATGTTTCCTTAGGGCACTGGTCTTTTTCCTATTTGGAAACTCTTTGCATCAGGGTCATGTGGCTTTCTGCTAGTGACTTAACTTGCAAATCTCCCCATCTTCACTCCTCATTTCCCTTGCTTACTGGTTTTGTGCCACCCTATTCTTTAAAGTATGTAAGTGTGCTTTTAAAAACCCCACTCGTCTGTGTCCATCAGTACTTTCTCTCACAGCTTCCAGACCGCCCTAGTCACCGTCCTCCCGCCGCAGACTGGGAAGAACTCACTCATGCTTCCTCTGCGCCATGCTTGAACAGCTCCGGAAGCTTCCACACTCACACCTTTCCTGCTCGAAAGTCATCCAAATTGGACTACGCTGCCAGGGAGAGATCCAGTTTTATCAAAAAAATATGGCCAACCAGTTGTCCTTGTGCCTTTTACTAAGTAATGTTTTCTTTCTCCCCATGATCTGAGATGCAACACTGAATTCCCAAACACAAACACTCATCCTGTAACTGGAAGCAGCACACGTTAAAAGTGCCTACCTGTCTTTTCTGGGTACTTTTTAGCTGTGAGTATCATAAACTTAGAATCAATCCAGCTCTTAAAAAAAATCCCTGGAAAGACTACAGAGACCATGTTAAATTTATCAATTAAGGGAAGGAGAAATACCATCTGTGTGAAACTGAGTCTTCCCGGGAAGATATTTATGAGAACAACGAACATGTTTAGTGTAAGAGTGAGGTACACCATTTGTTAGGAAATAATTTAAGTCTGAGGAGTGATTCATGACAGGAGGGGTTTGTAAAATCTTGGCGGGAAGGTATGAGGAGCCAGTGGTAGGGCACTCAGGCAATGCCACAGGGCACGCAGAGGTGGAGGCAAATCCGCCCTGTTCAAGCAATCCATCCAGCATGATCTGGAGAGCCACTTCGTGCAATTAGGAGTTAGTTTGGAGGCATTAAAATGCTTCCCAAATCTTGGAAGATAAACTGTGCCCTGGTGAATTATTTCTCTCTCCCTAAGTCCTGACAAAGTTTGGATTTACTAAAATCCGAGAGGCCAGGTTTCCAGAGCCTGCGGCTTTCAGGTCGCCTTACTCCGAGCTGCATTTCCATCTATCACCCTGAAGGGCCGAGCAGCACGCTGCTCTTCATCACCCCGGCACTAAGCCAAACGCTTCCTCTTGCCACTGCTCAGAGAAGTGTGTTTGGGAGTGGCTGCGAAAAGAGGGTCATCTCCTTGGATCCCAGTAATGTTTCCACAGGGGCATACTTTACATTGTTTTCCTCTTAGCGTGTTTCTTTAAACATGTTCCATCAGAATTCCTGAAAGGGGTTTTTATCATTTACAAAATAGAAAGTTTATCACATGATCTTTTAAGTTGTAAAAAACAGGATTACTGCTAACAATGGCTGTTAAGCATTAACTGACTGATAAATGAACAACACATACTACAGACAAGAGGCAGTTCAAAATAAATAATCTAATAAATTTAAAACAGACAATAGTCTCTGAGGTCACCAGTCCACTAGTAACCAGCTAACACTCTGGCTGCTGGAGCCCTGAGCCCTGTGCCTCCAGGTGACAAAGCTTACTAAGCACACATGGGGTTTAGACGGCATATTCGTCCCCAGCATGGTGTCCCATTTTATGAATTAGGGCTGGTAAGATAGCTCGGTAGAATAAGCACTTGCCTGGCAAGTTCAAGGTCCTGAGTTCAATCCCCAGTACTGCAAAAACAAAAACAAAAAAAAAAGCAGTACATTTTATGAATAAATCCTTTGGTTTTTCAAAGTTACACAAACCCTCTTCAGCACGCTAAACCTACCCATGGAGGACGTCCTGACCAGGAAGATGAAGAGAAATGGTCCCAGTAGGAGACAAAGATACACACCAGTGAGGTCAATGCTGCAGCCCAAAGGGACAAGGCTGGTGAGACCTGAGTCAAAAGGATGCAAAGTGGTTATCTTCAAAGACTGTCTCAGAGATTGAGGGCTGCAGAGGGAAAAGAGTGGCACAAAGGGACACTTTGTCCTGTTAAAGGTGCCCTGGGTTTGCGTGGGGTGGCTGCAGGGTGCAGTCTGGCCTTGCGATCTGCATAGGGGACTGCAAAGGCACTGCAATGCCAGGACACCCAGCACCCGTCAGCAGGAGGCCCGTAGAGACACACCCCGTAGGGCCTGCGTGCCAAGCCGGCATGCAGCAGTGAGGAAGGCACCAACGGCTCACCCAGCAAATAGTCTGGGAGCTCGGAGGTAGACAGAAAGGAGCCACCAACAGATGTACACAGGCAGCCCCAGTCACACATGGCAGCAGCAGTCAGGCCTGGGCAAAGGGACCAAAGGCTCAGGGAAAGGCAGGGTGTGCGCAGGGCAAAAAGGACCTTGGAAAGATGAACAATGGCCTGATGGAGGCAGGGTATGGACCACACTCAGCAGGGCACGGACAGGCCCTGGCAGGAACAGCAGAAGAGAGGGATAAGGAACAGAGCCCTTAGGTGGCTTCTCATGGCCTCCCAGAACGGACACTAAGCTACTGGCCAGCCCTGTCTATAGAGCCCACCTCCCCACACCTCCATCTCCAGCCAGGTCCCATCTTCACCCGCACAGCTGCCACCACCACAGCAGGGGCAACTGGCTCCTGCCACCTCCTGTCCCCCTGGCCTCTCCCATGGCCACCTTTCTCCAGTTGAGTGAGGGTGGTTAGCCACAGGTCAGGTCCCTCCCAGATTAGAATTAGGAAATTAGAATTTCCTACCAGGCAAAGAAGTGGCTGCTCAGGGTTCACACTCAAGGGAGGCCTACAGCAAGGACGGAACAGACCCAGAGAAGCCGTGGAACTGTTCTTGGGATCTGGAGCAGAGACATGGGGCAGGAGGTCTGCAACCAGAAGGGCTCAGGGCAGAGAAATGGGATGCTGAACAGGAGTGGATGGTGGCACGCAGCACAAGTTCACCTGAGGAGACGGACAGCTGGCCAGAGGGTGGCCAGCAGGCCTGGGCAATAGGCCTGGCCCCGTAGGTCCTGCTCTAGGATCCAGTCTCTCACTGGATCCAGTACACACTCTGGGGTGGTCTGCTTCCAGCCAGCTTCAGAACGGGAAAGAACCTTGGCCAGAGCGGAAGTGAGTGTGGGAGCTATGGAGGGAGGCTCCGCAAGTTCATAGGTACACGAGATCACGGCTGTGCCAGGGCACACCAGGCCCAGACACAAAGATCAGATAGACTTGGCCTGCATCTGCTCCCCACTGAAATCATCCTCTTTGTCTACTGGCTGTCGCAGCAAGGACAAACAAGAAGCCCTCCTGTCCCAGCACCCACAACTCACAAAGGGCTCCCGTGGGCCACACCTGCTGTCAGGCAACTGTGGATGGACACAGCAAAGTTGGCATGGCCCCGCCCCTCAGCACAGCGATGTAGACTTGTGGGGGGGACAAGCATGGGAAAGTGGCACAGAAACAGCTCCAGACAATGATAAAAGCAGTACAGAAGCCCGAGGAAGCCAACTCACCTCGTCCCTCTGGCTTCAAGCCTGACACCTTCTTGTGATTGGTATGAGCAAAATATTATCTTCTGTGATTAAGTTTTGTTAATTCAGACTGCTGAAACCATAAAGCACAGTAAATAAATACATGTGTTCAAGGGGAAAATTCTTTAAAAACTAGGAGTCAGAAGACTGTTAAAGGCCTCCGGGTCCACCACCTACTTATGGTGGGACCACACCTACGACACCCAAGAAAGATGTGGTTTGTTAAAAAGCCAGATTATACTTTAATCCATTTAGTACAGTTTCAATCTGATTACACTTGAATTGACTTCTCTCAGCCAACATTTTAAAAACATCTCTATTGCTAAGGCCTGTTTTCAGCTTTAATTAAAGGCTATTTAGTTGAGCAACCAACTTTTGTTATTCCCCAAGGTGCAGTTTAAAACAAATTTCTATGTAATTACTAATAATGATTAGGCAAAGCAGGGAAAGATATATGTAAAAATAACAAAAAGAAAAGCCTTGCATAAAATGGCTCTACTCATTTGACTTGAAGGTTAAAAAATGTACTTTGCTACATTTAATTGCCCTGGTAATTAGTGCTGAGTTAAGCCTACAATACTACACTGTGATTCAATTAGTTATCTCCTTTGCACCTAGTCTTCCAATAGGAGGGAAATGAAGGCAAGCAAATGTAGAATCACGTCAGAACTAGGACAGGTCTTACTGATAGTAATGACGATAAGCCGATGGACAGTCACTTCTCGCCTCTAGAAGTGGGTAGAGCAATCACCTCTGGCCAGGAACAGTGGAGAGTGGAGGGCAGGGACGCAGCCTGGGTGGCGGCCAGAGCCCAACACCAAAAGCCTGGTCACGGGGGCTGTCTGTGAAACACAGCAACGGCAGAGGCCCAGCCACTCTCCAGAAGGCGGCCGTGCGCAGCAGCACAGGCCACCAGAGGCCCCACAGCACAGGCAGCTTCCCCAGGCCCCTCTCGAACACGCCCTTTCTTCACGTCCGGACGCCCTCTCCTCCCAGGGAAGACACCTGGCCCACTTCCAGCTGGCTCTCGCCTGGGTGTCTCTTCTCCAGCCCTTCCTGCTGGGTAGTGGAGAAGCGATCTACAGAACTCCACACGGGCTAAAATGAAATGTGCCCCTTGTTTGCACCATCTAAAATCTAGGAATCACGAGCTTGCTGCTGAACACTGGCCCTCAGCCTGTCATGTGCACAGCAGTGGGACTACTGGCACTGTTACGCATCGTATGCAAGGGGCACCAAGAGCGGAGCCTGGCAGCCACCACTCTGCGTCACTGCTGAGCAGAGGCCGAGCGCTCCCGCCCCCAGTCTGACCTCCATAGGGCGAGGCATAAGGATTGCACCCACTTGTCCTGGAGAATGGCAGGCCCTCGGTGAGTGCCCGTCAGATGGAAGGGTAGGGCACACCACATGGCTCAAGTCACCCCACACACATGCGCTGCCTGCAGGGCTCTAGCCACAATGCAGATCACACTCAGGAAGCTGTCTCCAGGCAGGAAACACTTATGGCTCTGAGGACCCTGAGCCAGGCCATGCCAAGAGCCAGGACCAGATATGGCTGCTGCTCCCAAGGACACCTTTCAGCAAAGGAACCTGGAATACACACAGTTCTGTCTACAGATGGGAGAAGAATGAAGCTCAGTGTCCCGTTCTTCATGAGGGCCTCATGGCCCTGGCACTCAAAAACCAGGAAGACCCTAAGAGGCAGGGTCTAAGCTCCAAGGGTCTTGTGTCCTGACAGCATGTATCTGTCAGCTGCCCATGCACTGTCCACCGTGCAACCCCAGTTCAAGAGGGCAAAGACACCACACTGGTCTGCTCGCCCACAGCCTCTGAGCTCCTGCCTGGGCAAGGCAGGACCCTGCCCTTCGGAAGGGAGGGTCTGCGCCCCAGAGGAGGACTCTTCCCCACCACTGAGCCTGTGTGCACAGTGTCAGCTCCCTCAGGAAGGCCTACCCTTGCATAGGAGCAGGAAATCCTCTGCCCAGTCAGGAGGATTTCTGCCCAGAAATCTCTACAATCTCTACTTTTCAGCATCGTCCTCTACACTGAAGGTTACTTACAGACAGGAATCTCCCTCCCTTCCTTCCCTCTAGAACCTGAACAAAGCTTGCACACAGTTTACTCTTGATAAACATTTGTTTCTCTGGAAATGTGTTTTTCGGGTTATTTCTAAAGATTGGAAATATGCTGCCTTTAAATAAGAATGCTCCTAAGAATAATGTCTAAGTTACATTACATCTTGGAAACTGTAAAGATTTAAATCTCTTCTTTTTAGATATGTATGAGTCCTACTGTCATGATTTATAAGTTCATAAAAGCCATATATTTACAGGGCAGGATAGACAGTAAGCCTGGAATGCAAAACACAGCATGAGAATTCCTGCTGCAAAGATTACTGATGCCTCAGGCTTTTAAAGAAACGAGATGTCACATGAAGCTGCACATCAGGATCTCGCCCTGCAGATAAAAACATCACATACTGCTCTGCCTACCCGCCTTTAAATCATGCTCCTGGCACTCTGTGGACGTGCAAGCACCAGGCGCAGTGCTGGCCTGAGTGCCCTGCACCCAGGAGCAAGGCCTTAAGGGTGATGGTGAGGGTGGCCTAACACTGCCCAAGCACCTGGAGGTATGGGCGGGCACGGCAGCACCCCAGGCAATGGAGGGGCAGGCGTGGCCGCCTCCGGGTAGCGCTTTGGCTTTTGCAGCTCCGTAATTTGAGTCTGATGCTCAAACCTAACATAACAGCAAACTGGGTGCCACACCCATCCCTGGTCAGATTCCCCACTGGTCACACTAGCTTCTGAGTCTGAGAGCCCAGTGGCCAGCCCGCTGCCCCAGTTTTTGGTGTGCCAGGCCCTGCTCTCCAACAGTTCTACAGAGGACTGGGGACCCGACCCATAAGCAAGAGTACGACAGGAGCTCGGGGGCGCAGGACCCATCCACAGAGCTCTGGGGAGCACACACAGCCCACTCCACTGTGCAAGTGTGATGTGTTAACAGTGAACTTGTGTATCTCCTTGTACAGGCTAATCTTTGCTTGCTTCTCTCAGCAAATCTCAATGAAATTAATAAAGAACGTACAAGCAGAAACCCAACAACTACTGATTTGTTTATTTTTAATAACATTTATTTTATTTGTTATGGATTCAGTACAGGGTCTTGCTAAGCAGCTCTGACTCATAGTGATTCTCCTGTTTTCAGCCTCCCTGGCACTGGGATTACAGGTGTGTGCCACTATGGCTAGTCTCCAAGGCCAGCTCAGTGCACCCAGAGGGGGCAACTGGCACAATATGTGGTGCCAGGGATCGAACCCTGCAGAGGCTTCTGGGAAGCAGAAGCCCACTCACAGGAGTGGGCACGGGGACTGCAGAAGCATCTGCAGGTTTGGGAAATCGAACCCTGATCCCTGTGCTTGCTTCAGCAGGCGCTTAGTTCGTTCACTGGCCTTACAACTGCTGATTTAAACAGTGAATGTATGAGGTGAAAGGGGACCAGAGCTTTCTATTCAGTGAAACTTGAGTCAAACATAAATTAACAGAGTAATCTTTTTTTTTAATAACAGAGTAATCTTAATAACTAAAATTTCAAAATAATTTGATAAGATCATATATAAAAAATTCCTTGTCTCTTAATTTTCTTTTTAATTTCATCCTATATATATTTACTAAAAACTGCACTAGCATGCTTCCTTCTAAAACTGCCTACAAGGACTTTTCAAGATTAAAAACAAATCTTGAAAAGGACTGACTTCTTTCTCCCTTGACAACACCCAGAGAAACACCCACTGCCCTCCCAGGGTCCCACAGGGCAGTGACCAAATCCTAATTTGGGGCCAGGGTGCCCCACTTGGAGGCTTCTGGAAAGCAAAATTATCTGACAGGAGTGGGCACAGGGACTGCAAAAGCATCTGCAGGTTCAAAGGCAGCTGGCACTGCCTCTCTCCCTGCCGCAGCTCTGACACATTTGTTTTGTTTGGGGCTCGGAAAAGGTAGAGAGGGTGTAGCTGAGAGTTGCCAGGGTTGAAATTCCAGCAGGCAAGAACACCCCCTCCCCCTGCACTCCCCGAGGCCTGCCAGTAGGATTTCTCCTGTCAACACCCCGCTGCCCACCACCCTGCTCAGACTTCCCCAGCCCTCCACCTTTCCTCCTCCTCCACAGCCCAGCCCCTAGGCTGTCTGTCCGGGACGCAGGTGCAGACCCCAACCATGCCTTGACACAGACCAGAGGGGGTACAAGCCGCCTGGGAAAACATCTGAGATCGTGTCTCAGCCGGGCTCTCCACCTGTGGGGCTGCCTCCTCCTCGATGCTCAGGCACAGACAGTGGTGGGCTCAGAAGCTAAAACTTGACTCGCACCCTACTCATTGGCTCCAAGGCCGCGGGCAGGAGCTTCATTTAAAAGTTTCCTCTTGGACTTTTCCAGGGGGAAAATTTAACATTGTCACTTGCACATACCAAGTAAATAGCAATGAAATCATTCCCAGAAATTAGTTTCACGGTAAACCAATTATTCAAATATCCAAGAGTAACATGAGCTAAGTACAGATTGTGGAAGGATTTGTAACATAAGATGTGTAATAATACAAATAAAACAAACAGTTCAGCCTAAAAAAGACAATCACTTTCTCATTCTCTCTCTCTCTCTCTCTCTCTCTCTCTCTCTCTCTCTCTCTCTCTCTCTCTCTCTCACACACACACACACACACACACACACACACACAATTTCTTGCATCAGAGAAGCCTAAAGCACAGAGCCCCTACTCAAAACTTTTAGTCAAATAAAACCCACAGTAGCCTGCAGGAAGCTCAGAGTTCTTTCTCTTGCCCCACCGTCCACCTTTGTTAAACTCTCTTAGGTGCATGTAAGTTGCCATACAAACTTCCTTTAACAATAGCTTCCCCATAAGACATGTGAATACTTCCAAATACAGACAAGCTGTTCCTCTGTGGCATGAAGAGCAGAAGCATTACTGGCTAGGGAACCCGACCCCAGACCGGCTGGCTGGAGGGGTGAGGTCAGAGGGCTGGGAGGCAGGAGGCCAGGAGCAGGACCGGGACCTGCAGCATCTCCCCTCACTCTTTCCCCACCCTAGCCTCTGCTGAGCTCTGAGCAGTCTGCTCCCAGGAGGACTCAACATACTCACACGATGTGTAAGAGACTGATGAGGCCATAGCCTTTCTCCTCCTGGAGTACCTGCATCTACCACAACCCTGACCTACAGGGAACGGAAGCCACCCCACAGAACCTGCAGCCCGATGAAGACACGGTGAAGCCGACATGCATGTACATTCTGCTGCTGGCTTCTGAAGCCTGTGCAGGTGCATGGGAAGGCGCCACAGGTCTGCTGCCTGGGCCAACAAGAACTGCACTGGTTCCTCTCCATGCCCTGGCACCCGATAGATCTCAGCAAGAGAGCCAGTCCATGTGCAGAGGGAGGGTGTGAGGAGCTGGAATGGATCCCAGCCTGACACCAAGAGGCTGGCCTGTTGGGAGCACCACCAACCACCAAATGCGACCATGGGTGCTGAAGACGGACTACAATAAAATAGTACTTAGAACTACACAACACCATGCTCAGGCACTCACAAATGGTAGGCACTGATGCTATCAGCCACAATCACTGTAAGTTACTCCTTATAACACACATAAGGCAAGGAAAATCATTTATAGATGAGGGCACTTCAGAGATTAAGAAATGTATGAAGCTTTGGCTAGTGTGGAGGAAATAATTTAATTTAAACACCTAGAATTAAAACTGGCTTTCTGCTCCTAGATCCAAGCCTTCCATGTACCATATGAAAGTGGTGTGAAGTGGGAGGAGGGTCACACAGCAGACCCTGCAGCTCCGGGCCCAGCTGTTCTTCCTAGTCCCACCTGGCCCACAAGACTCACTCCTACACTTAACCCCATGGGGCTCGGGGGACATGGGTGTCATCTTGTTCCTGGGCGGCATGTACAGCACCCTGGGAGGCAGAGGTAGAAAGTGAGAGTAAGAGACAGGAAAGGAAACACCCAGGACCCAATAGAGATGAGGTCCCTGGAGGCTGGGACTTTAGCACCACCAAGAGAGGGCCTCAAGGAGGTGGCCTCCTGAAGGGCGGTGGCAAGGAACAAAAGGTGAGGCCAAGCCTCCCCTCCCCATGCCCTTCATGGAAACCTGCCTGTGCACTCCAAGGCTATGGTCTGCCCACATGTCTGGGAGGAGGCTAGGAGAGAAACTGTTAACAAGCAGGTGACAACTGGAGTTACCCCACAAACATGGGCCCCTACCAACAGGAAAGCCATCAGGAGGTGGGTAGACACCAAGGCCTTCCAGAAATGGACGCACAAGTGAAGTACGCTGTGAGGAAGCCACCAGCCAGAAACCATGGCCCTCCAAGGAGAAATGATGCCTAAGGAGGAGGTGAACAGAGTACATAAACCAGAGAGGAAGAAGCTCTGCAGAGGCGAAGAGGAAGGAGGTCACAGAGATCTGCAAGGAGAGCTGTACCCCAGGGCCTAGAAAAAGTGGTCTCCAAGAGACCGTAAACTTGCTTACCTGACCAAGACAAAAGCACAATGAGAATCTACAGACCTCAGAACAATCCACAAGAGCATGCAGAAAGGGAAGCTGCACTGAACTGTCCTGTGCTGAAGTCACCCGCAGGTCCCAGGTGGCACAGACAGACAGTGCTGACACAGGAGATGGCCCAAGGCACTCCCACCGCAATCTCACTCTGCCTCCCGCCCCACCAAGAATGAGATCTACCAGGCTCTTCCTAAAGGCCACATGGAGCCACAGCCACTGGGCACTCAGCACGCTGCCATCCCCCACTCACTTGCTTTCTATCTCCATGTTGCTCATGGAATCCTCGGGACAGCACCAGGTCAGATCCATCTCTGCATCATCAGTGCAGAGAATAGCTGGGGGCACAGAGCACATGGCAAGCATAGACCTGATCAGCTGAACTAAGCACCCTGACCACAAGGCCAAGAAAGCAGACTGGGTCCTCTGCACAGCTTAGGACACCCCAATCACACCACAGCAGTCACTGACACCCAAGCCCGCAGCTTGAGACTAGGTACCAACTCTTGTTTCGTTACACCATCGTGATTATGAAATTAAACTCCACCATTAAGACGAGCCACAGTCTTTTAAGGATTTGGGTGGCAGGCAATGGCTTCAAGTGCTGATGGAAAAAGTCTCTCATGGGAATGTAACTTTGATCCTCTTAATTCTCAGCTGCTGCGAGAAAAAAATAAATAAATAAAACCAAATATGTTAAAGATCAAAACTGTTTCAGATGTATGACAGACAGTTTCATCTTAATTTTTTAAAAATGAAGAGAGCTACTCTCTGTCACTTGACATAAGAGTACTTTTCTCAGGTAACCAAAGAAATGAAGCCTGAGGAGACAGAAATTTCACAATGTCAAAAGTACTCAAGTGTTCACTAGACTGAGATACAAGATAGAACTGTCCAACACTGGGGCACTCACTAGAAACTATCTCCCCAAAATCAGAAACCCTGACAACACAAAGTAAGCACAACTTCTACTCCTTTGAAGAGAAAAAGAAATTACAACAGAGAAAATCAGACTACTTTCCTTCTTCAGTAGTATCTCATGCTGTTACAGTAATTCATGTTTACTACAAAGGTAACAAAAAAGGAAACGAAACAGGAGAACCAAGGCTTAACCTTCTCAGCTAGCAACCTCTGCTAGCACTAGCGGGATTCTTTCCTGTCATTCTGTCATACACACACGTATGCCTGCATCATAAGTGTGTAAGTACATGTATCAAACATAAAACACAGAAAGCAGGGGGCCAATGGGTAGGTACAGGGCCATCTCCTGCTGTGAACTCCCTCTCACCATGACTGTAGTAATACAGTAAATGTGCCTAGAAATGTACCTTTTATTGGATACATGCCATAATACCTTAATTTACAGAAACACTTCCTACTGATGAGAAGGTAGGCTTTTGCTAATAATGTTAATACCACTGAAACAAACACAACTATTACCACAGATGTCCAGCATGCTTATGTCCTGTACTGTCCAATTCTCACAATGACCCTCCACTATGAGTAACTAACTCAGGGCCTCCCAACCTCTACTTGGCAGACCGCCACCTGCCCCAGCAGACTGGCTCCAGAGCAGTCAGGCCTGTGATGACCTTCACTGCTTCTGATCCACGGAACACTATGCTTACTGTGAGCAAAGTAAAAAAATAAAAAATAAAAATCAACTCAGGGTCACGCTAGTTTTTCATGGCTCCATCTTAAAGCATTCTGCTTTTAATCAATCCTGTTACTTTTTTTTTTTTTAGGTACTAAGGATTGAACTCAGGACCCTGTGCTTGCCAGGCAACCACTTGTTCTACTAGGCTATCTCCCTGGGTATATCCCATTGCTTCCTGTGCTTACTCCAGCTCAATGCCGCTTCTGTCCAAGGCTTCCTGGCTTCCAGTCTTCTGAAGAAGCCTTCCTCTCCTCTCTAGGCTGCTGAGTAATCCTTACCATATGGGGACGTTTCGTAACTTTTCAAGGTCTGTTTTCAGAGTATACCTTCCCTTCCCCTAACCTGTCCACTTCAGTAGGTCATTGTGATGACCTATGTGTATACTGCACTTTAAGACAATTAACAATACTATGAAGAAAATTCCCCAATTATTTCTATTGTGTTGTCAAAACTCTGGAGTTTTTTCCCGTGGTGGGATTTCCACTGGCCTTGCAAAACAAGTAGGCTAAGAACAACCAATACCTTTACAATATCGTAGACTTCCCCTTGGAAGGCACAGCCAGGTTTTCTGTCAACTTCCTGTGGACTACCTGTAGCTCCTGCTAAATGGAGGTTGATTCGAAACCACCGTCTAGAAACTGACCACTCAGTACAGAAAAGCATGCTGTGCAGCAGGCAGCACACTGGGCTTGAGGCTTCCACAGCAGGATCCATCGCAGGCACCTCCTAATCCGTGCCTACCATGTGGGCAGCCAAGCTTCTCCAGATACACAGGGGTTGAAGACATGGCACCCACTGAGGCTCTTCACTCAGGACCAAAATTAAACTAGAAAGTTCTATGAGAACTGAAGAATGCAATCACTCCTGCTGAAGGCAGTCCCCCAACACACAGGCAGCGTGGGGCCCACCCTGAGACTCACAAAGATGTGGTCATGGATTTGCAAGGACAAGTCACAAAGTCCCTCTTCTGGAGAAGGATGCAGTAGAGAAGAGCAGCAAACGCTGAGGCTCTAGAATCAGAATTCTGCCTGCAAGACTTCAGTCCAAGCAAGTAATCTGATGTGGCCACCAAGCTCAATTCTCTGTAGAATGCCCGCTAACTTCATTACTCTGTGCCAGTTAGTGGGGCAAGTGTTAAGCCTGGCACAGTTCATGTGCCTGCAAGGAGCTCACAGCATGGAGAGGCACAGGTGTGGCAAGGGGTCTACTGAGCCAGGGGCCACAGTGACAGCAACAGACAACTGTCCACGGTTACATTGAGCTTATACAGTTAGGAGGATTCTTCCTTTTAAGTAATACTATGCCTATCCTGAAAAAAATAAAAAGAACAGGCTGTTTACTCTTGTAACCAGAAGACACAGAAAAGAGATTTTCAGAGTCCAGCAGTAGAACATACTTTATGTCTTTAAAAGAAAAAGTGATAGCTGCAACAAACTTAAGCCATGATAGGTGTCTTCTAGCTAGGAATTTTAATTTCACTTACTGTAACAGGAACTGTACATTCAGGAAACTAATGGTGACAGCTTGATTTATTAATTTTGACATATTTCTTGAGCTGAGATTACATTACAAAGAAGTGGAATTCTAAACAAGTCAGGTCTTGCCTATACGTTCAATCTTCAAATCAATGAGCCGGGGGTCTGTGTGGCTCTCTTCTGCCAGGGCGGGACGCAGGCCTGTAATGCCTTCACCCCTCCACACTCTCCACTGACCTACTGCACATCTGTGAAGGTACAGGAGACCTCAGCGCTTTACCAGACAGGAACAAAAGGGAAATTCAACTCCGAAGGCATTGTGTTTGCACTGACAAGAAAAAAAGTGACTCTCTCCCAAAGAAAGTTCTCTTATTTGCTTTCACTTTACTTCCTCCAAAAGTACTATTAGAAAAGTAATGTACACAGAATATGTGGATTACTTTAAACTCTGTAAATATCCATGGAATATTATCTATAAATTTCTATTTGAATACAAATAACAGAGAGATCCTGAAATGAACTGGCTCCACCAGGGTTAATGAATGGCCAACAACCATGCACCTCTGGGTCTCCTCTTTCTGAAGGCCCACCTTTGGGATTCTTAGCACTGTCCCGAGCCCTCTCCTACCAGAAGAGTAGCTGTGACAGTGGTGGGAGAAGCCCCACGGCCCAGATATCCCCATGGCAACCACAGCGCCTTGATTGAACTTCTCATGTGTTACTGACTGGTTGGGCTGACATTTCCACAT
Organism: Ctenomys sociabilis; assembly: GCA_004027165.1. Lineage (NCBI taxonomy): Eukaryota > Metazoa > Chordata > Mammalia > Rodentia > Ctenomyidae > Ctenomys > Ctenomys sociabilis. The sequence goes on along the minus strand of PVKA01000536.1, from coordinate 47,901 downwards.
AGGTTCTCATAAGTTTCTAGGTCAATGGAGAACGTACGGCCTCTGATACTCAAGTCTGCGTCCTGTCCTGTTGTGTGGACAGTCCAAGGCGAGCGCCGACACACACCAGCCAGGCCCATTTCCCTGGACAAGCACTGAAGCCGTGCTGAGCGGTGCTGATGGACAACGCAGGACCGCCCCCCACTAGGAGCAACAACCTAAATGAGACAGCCAGGGAGCAGCCACAGCTCTCAGGACTTAATAGACAAATATGCTGCTCCAAGCTTCTCAGGCAGAACAACAACATACCGGAGGAGTTAACAGCCTGCCTGTTCTTGGCTGCTCTTGTCTAGGTATGAAGAGCCAAAGGCTCCACCTCCCTCTAAAATGGCATGGAGGAACCATCATGTTCTGAATGTTTAACAGTAGTAAAATTAATATGAAACTGTATTTAAAATGAATAAAAACATGTACATTCAGATCTACAAAGACTAATTTGGAATTTAAATTTTTTAATTATTTCCAAGTATTATACTACATAGATCAAAAAATAAGTTAGATAGGAAAAAATTACAATGATTCAGAATGTAATCAAATGGATCTGAAACATAAATGACTTTCAAAATTAATTACAGAACCCAACACTTAGAGGCACCTTAATTTTCTCCTAGAAAGTCACTTTATTTTTATAAGCCTGCTCACAAATATGGTCAGGTAACTATAGAATTCAGAGTCCTGTGTTGCACGAGAGGAGAGAAGGCTAGAATTTAGAGTTCTCCAACACAGGGTGAAGTCCACGCTTCACACAGAGCGCAACAGCTGCCCAGCAAAATGTCCTTCAAGAAAAATGATGTGCCACCAACAGTTCGGATGGAGATGACCAAGGGCAGGACAGGCCCAGGATCTTCACCTGGGACTCACTTGTGCCAGGCAATCACTCACCCCTGCACCGTGGACCCAGCCCCCCGTGGGAGTTCTCCGCAAGGGTCCTACACATAGAGAGCATCTTGAACCGGAGTGTCACGCAAAGCTCATCGTCTGCACACGCCAAACTCAGCCACGCACAACAGGCTCATTTGTAAGTGCAACGATACTGAGAGCGAAATCGGGCTTCGGGGGCTGGGTGATCTCCACCTGAGGAGGGGAGGAGGTAGGGGCACCACCAGTGACCTGTGGGCTCCGTGCCCAAGCTGTGTGCCACCTTAGTCAACCAGATTTCTTTGGGCAGAAAGTAAACTCTATCTCCTGCTTGCCCACTTCAAAAATGCATTTAGCTTTGGAAAATAAAAACCTTTTGGACTTTTTCTTCTAATGAAACACTAATTTAAGGAAGTTATGACAATGGAAAGAACAACAGAATGGGGAAGAAAAAGAGTACGCCCTATGTTCCTTATTCTAAGAAAGAAGCCTAAGAATGCTTTCTCCATGCCTATGGCATTAACATCATGTGCTTTCTTACAACAGAAACCAAAACAGAATCTCTGACCACATTCACAGAGGCTGAAGACTGTACTACTCACTACAGCTGTAGCAAAGTAGCACTAAGCGAGGCCAGCACAAAAGACAAGGTAAGAAGAGAAGGCAGTAAAGATCACAGGGCACATCCCACCTGCTACAACTCAGGCAGGGAGTCTGGTGATTGCTTCACAACCCAGGAAACACCTCAACCCATCAGTGCACAGAAGGAACAGCTTAAGATTCATGGGAGGATGGTGAAATCAATTTCTGAGCAGGCCTTCAATCTGAGCCCAAACTCTCTCTCTTACATGTGGCCCAAGGGTGCCAATCTCCTTACAAGAAGATGGTTCCCCACCTTGGTAACCCTGTGCTCTTGCCAGTCTGGCTCCTGGCCGTGCTCAGACCAGCCTGCTGCCTGCTCTGGGCATGGGCCATGTAAGGGACCAGGTCTCCAGAGTCTCCCCTCTGACAGGCTCTCCTCAGACTCTGCCAGTGCCACCACTGCATGTGCATTATCCCCAAGGCACGCAGAATAGGCTTTCCATTCAACAGACGTTAGCTGAAATGAGTCACACTTAAGTCTCTTTAAGCCTCAGTTTCTAAATTCTGAAAATGATGATTAAATCTTTTCAGTCTTTTTCCAGGAGGTGTTGCAAGTGAAGTAAACTAATGCAGATGAAAAGAACTCTATGAAATGGAAAGGGACAAAGGTAAGGGTGTAAATGGTGCCACCCAGCAGGTAGACATCATGGTTACTGCAACAGATGAAATTACATGACAAGCAAAGATACAGGAGGGCTTAACAGGCTCCTGCTCAGACACCAGAGAAAGCAGGCAGTACATAAAAGACTATAAGAATGCCTGTGTCCAGAGTGGTTCTGTGAATCTGGGTCAAAAGGGGAGGCCCATTGATGCTCCTACAATGGAGCCTTCCAGGGAAGAGAACATCATTGATCAAGAGTCCTCAAGGTTGGGAACAAAAGATGAATGGGAGGGGGATGAGAGGACTGCCAGGGCTCCAGGCCTGTGCACAGAGCATGCCAAGGGTCGAGGTTCTTTAGGAAATCACTATAAACCTTTCCCTCCAACTCCTGAAAAGTTCTCAAATGAGAGGCAGCAGGATGCAGGAAAAGGACCTTGGTCTGGGAACTCACAGGCAAACAATCCCAAATCCTACTCTGAGTCGTGAGCAGTACCTGCTCTACAAGGCTGACGAACAGAGTGACTCTGACAAAACCTGTCCTGCACGGTGGCAGTGCAGTGCACAGTGGCTCTGCATGAGTGATCATCCCCTGTCCGTCTCTGCTGAGTGAAGGCAGAATCCTAATCAAATGTGAGGACCCCTATCCCACCCACCTCACATGTGTTTGGTCTTGGTGCAGACACACAGCCAAACTGCCCCATGGGCCCCAACGTGCATAAAAGCAGGATGACCCATCTAGGCAACACAATGAGAATTAACGGCCCAAGGACAGAGACCAGGTACTTAACCCTCCCAATGACAAAGCCATCTGAGTGCTCCCAGCTTCATTCTGCACAGTAACAGTGACCAAGGCACCACCCAGCTGGAGCCAGGATTTGACCACAAGAATAGAGAAGCCCCAGCACACCCACAGTAAGACCGCAGTATTGTCTCAGGGTCTCTGGAAGGACAGAATACACCAAACGAATGCTTTTGGGGATAGGCCTTTTGTTGGCACAGGAAAGAAACCTGAAGGAGAAGCATTCTCATACCACAGGCTGAGCTCCTTCATCCCCTTGAGAGTGTTTGCTCAGAAATCAACAGTGCCATTAGCAACTGGACGGGCCAGGGACACACCAGCGTCTTCCTGTGAGCCCCAGTGACCTGGACACAGCAACACTTGGGTGCACTCCGTGTTTGCTTAGGGTGCAACCCGATCCTGGCTTCAGTGGGTTATTTCATAAGCCTTTTAGGGTACTGCACTTTGTTCCTTATAAGAGGCCAATCCAAATTAGCAACAAAGGAATAGTTCAACACCAGAAATCCACCCCTTTTGTGCTGCTCAAGAAAGGCAGCCTTGGTCATTAAAAAGGTAAAGTGTTTTATTCTCTATCAACTTTCCTTAATAAACATGAGTCCAGTAATTTTCCAAGGAGGGTTAAGTAGTCCGGCACTCCTGTAAGGCTGAGGCTACGGAGAAGCAGCACAACTATGCAAGCATGCATCCTCTAGGAGTTACTCCATTACTGCCTGCTATATGTTTGGCACCTTCAAAGTATCTACTTTCACATCTTTATTCTCCTGCTCACCAGGCCAACTGACTTCTACTGACACATCTTCAAGCACATGTTTTCTGTCCTCTGATGTCTCCATTGAGTGTTAAGCAAATTCAGCAATTCCTTTTAATTTCAGATAACTGAGTTGAGTTTCATTTTAGAACTCCATTTGGTTCTTTCTTTTATAGTTCCTATTTTTTCTGCTGAGATACCCTACCTTTTCATTCATATGATGTATCATTTTCCCTTATATCACACAGCTAAGCTTCATTGTCAACTAGCGTGGTGTGGCACCCAGCGAGGTGTCACACATCCTCTTAGGGGTATGTGGATGGTCGTGGAGCCATGGCCTGAGGTCTGGTCCTTGCCCCTCTCTCTGCTGTCTCCAGAGGCCACACAATCGGCTGTCCTCTGCCAGCCTTCTGCCGTACTGTTTCTGTCTTGGAGCCAGCTGACCATGGACTGAGCCCTCAGAACCCAAAAGCCAAATTAGCCCCAGCCCTCCATTAAGCTGTGGATGCCTGCTATTTGGATCCAGCAAAAGGAAAAGTGACTAATACAGAAGCTTTTAGCTACAATGACTGTTTTAAACCCTTGTCAACATATACGTCACATCACGGACACCTTTCATTAATTACATGTTCTCTTGAGAATGAGCCACATTCCTCTGTATACCAAATATTTGTATCTTCAAATATTTGGATAATATCTTGGATACTGTGAATGCTCTGCTGTAGAAATTCTGGATTTATTACATTCCTTGAAAAAGCATTGGTAGCTTTGTTTTTGCAGGACATTATCTTATTTAGATGATGTAAAGCTGTCCATGGAAGAACAGCAGCTCAAATCCTTTTTTTTTTTTTTTTTGGTGGAACCGGGGATTGAACTTGTCAGACAAGCACTTATTCTACTGAGCCATCTCCCCAGCCCCTTGCAGCTCAAATCTTGGTAAAATAATTCTGCCCTCAGCTCAGCTGCCTAGGTAGTGCCAGCTCTGCGAGATTCAGGCAACAGTAAGCAGTGGCTGGCTCAGGCACAGAAGCTGAGGCTCACCACGCCTGACTTCCCTGGCACTTTCCGGGACTATGCTTGTCTCCCAACTGTCCATGATTCTTGAAGCTATGAAACACTATTGGTTCTCTATCACTTTCAACTGCCCTGAATTGCAAATGCTATGCCACTGCCCTTTACTGCCATCAATTTCACTCCAGAATATGCCTTCTGTGTCAAATCTGAGAGTCTTCACAGAGCTGTCTTTCTCCAGAGTTTATAACTGTTAAGTCCAATAATAGCTTCCTTAGCTGCTAATAAGAGGAAACCTATACATTTTCCCCCCAAAATGTCTCACTTTTCTTACACATGAGTCATGAATTCAAGACAGGTCTTGCCTGAGCTAAGTGGCATTGCTGGGGGAGGAAAGGCATAGAAGCTGCACCTACTTCCAGGAGCGCCTCCTGTACACATGTTGCCGCGCTGCCCTTGACCAGACTCGCTCTCTTATTCACTGCCTCTTGCCTCCAGAGCTCCTCCATACAGACTTCACCAAATCACAGCAAAAAGGATCTCAGGGCAGCAGCCCTTCTTACATGGTGACTGGCTTCAGAGAAGCTAGAAATAAAAGCTGCCAGGTAAATTAGTGGCTCTGCTAGAAATGGTACTGAATCACTGCTGCCATGTTTTTTTGCTCAGAGAGGAGCATGGCCTGGGCAGATTCAAGGGAGGGAGAAACAGAGGCCAATCTCTGAAGGGGGAATGGCAAAGCCACGCTGCAGAAAAATACATACAATAACTCAAATTTTTGTTCACCTCTTAGAAAATATAATCTGCCACAAACTTGCTATAATGGATGCCACCCAAAATAAAACTTCAGAAAGACACAAGAATGCTAACCCACGCGCACCATGAAGTCTGATCTTCCTACAAGCCTTTATCACCATCTCACATAGTCAGCATCATCAGCTCTATACTGTTCAGCACAGAAGGTGTCTAAAAACAGTCTACTGAGCTCCCAAAGACTTAAGACTTATTCATGTCCACTTCAAAGCATTTCCAAGAGGCTGGGGAGATAGTTCAGTAAAATAAGCACCTGCCTGGCATACACAGAGTTTGGAGTTTAATTCCTGGTACCACCAAAAAAAAAAAGACAGTTAATTTCAGACTGGGCATGGTGGCACATGTCTGTAATCCCAGCACCTGGGAGGCTGAAAACAGGACTACAAGTCTGATCTCTGTAGTGAGACCCTATAGACCTGTACTAAATCCATCTTAAAAAAAAAAAATCAAAACATCTCCAAGAAAGGGCTTCTGATGTTATCCTTCATAAATGTAGGCCACAGGCATGAGGGTTTATTTTAATAGCCAATAATAACTTATGATTTTTTAAATCCCTAGTATGTGCTGACATTTTTTTCTAAGGCTATTGAATACTTATTTTTATTGACTACTCTTACATGATATTAGAGTACCTAAATGCACAGGCTTTTGATAAGCATCGAGGACTGACAAAAAGGAAGTCCGCTTGACACATTCAGGACAAAGACAAAATTAAACTACACAAATACAGAATCTAATATTTGTGTGAAAAATATATAATACATACTATTTTATGTTACACATTATATAAAATATATTGGGCTGGGAAGATAGCTCAGTAGAATAAGTGCTTGCCTGGCAAGCACAGGGTCCTGTGTTCAATTCCCAGTACCACAAAAATAAATAAATAAATAAATGAACGAATGAATGAATGAATGATAGGTAGATGCGCACACCTGGGCACACATAAACACACACACACACACCTTCCCAATACTTTCTAAGCACCTCAAGGTTTTACTCCAAAATGAATACAGGTTATAAATGCCATATTCTAAATGGAGCCATGTGTATATGACACAAACCAAGAAATTATCATACCTTGTCCTGGTTATCTTTATTCTTGTAACACAGATTTCCAATCAGGCGAATGAGATGAGACTTAAACCCCTCTGCCATATTGGAGACGTCACCTTCTGCTCTTACACAAGCAGAGGCACTGAAGATATTCGTGGTATCATTTCCAGTTACATGAATCACTCGCAAAAGATCTAAAGCCAAAAGAGTAAACTTCACTTTGCATAGGAAAACAAGTTTTAGTACTTGGCACTACATTTCATAACATAATTTTTAGGTTTTGGGGATAGATGCCACAATGATTATTCTGACTGCATTTTATTTATTCACAAGGAAAAGTCTAATTTAAAATTTTCCAACATCTTTTTTATAGAGCTTTTGAATTCTGATTTCTTCATGTAAGAACTCATCTCATAGAGTAGCAGCTAAGCCTAGGCGCCACTGTTTCTGCAGTGACCCATTATGGCAGAAATCAAGACAGCGTTTGCTTGCTCGAGGGCTGATTGTCAAAGACTGGACACAGTGAAATGGTATAATCACAAGAAATAGCATGGTCCCACCCATGAACACCCAGAGCAACCTCTGGCAGCAATCTCCCAGGAGGTACGGCAAGGCACGCTCCCTGTCACCTCACTTCCCTTGCCAGAAACCGACAGAAAGCAGATACCACCTTCTCAATCTTACATGGAAGAAATCGGGCCCAGAGAAGCTAGCGTTGTGGCAGAACTGGGGCAGCCACCCACGTGGCCACACTGACTGCCAGGCTGGGGAGGGCTGATTCTGCGGATCACCAAAAGCATGGCATTCAGCACAAACGTGGGATGGACTCTCCCACCTGCCACGGCACAAGGCCAGCATAGCTCACCTCTGCCAGTGGATGGGCCCCTGAGAATAAGAATTATCTTTTTCAAAGGCAATACACTAGAGTGATGAGCTAACTATACAAGATAGGCCCTATGTGTATATTTTGCAAATAACTTGCTAATAAGGACAGTGATATTTTAAATAATGGTTTCTTATTGAAAACAATTTTCTTACAATAATACAATATATGTAAAACACTATTTTATGTGTTTAATAAGTATAACTGGGAAAATTTACCTTCAAATCTTGAAAAACTACATTAATTTAAAAAACCACCTCAGTCACAAACTTCCACCCCACAACCCAACTGTCACACATTCCTACAGGAACCTCTACTACAGAGACCGCAGGGCAGATCCGCTGTGCCCAGCACACTAGGCAGGTGCCTGGCCTCAGCCCAGAGGGGAACAGTGGGCCTGCCCTGTGGTCCAGCATGCTATGTGTCCATAGCCTGACCCTTTATTGCCACACCCCAATTTTTCTCAAACACAAATATTCAGAAAATCTCAAACTGAAAATTAAAGATGTTTTTATTTATATTACTATGTGACAAATTAAAGACTTGTAAACAGAAAATAGTGTATGACATTTCACTCACCGATCACTCCTTCCAATAAGCCAGGAAAAACCTGCAGATAGCCCAGCAGCTCGGTATTGGCTGTCATCTCGCACAGCACATCTAGAAGCCTGATTGTGGCCAGGACTTCCTACAAAGACGAGGAGAAGGGACTCTGAAGTAAATGCAAAGCTAAATGATCTCGGCGCTACAGGCAGGGGCACGAGTGAAATGTTACGATGAACACTAACGTCAGTGCACACTTACAACACATCCGAAGAGAGCAACATGTATGACAAAGAGAGTTATTACAGATGTACTGGGATAGACATTTTTACTAACAACAGACATCTGCTATGGAGAATGCAAGATTACGTGCTATTACTGTCTTCCTGGAACAGGCATCAGAAAAGTTCTTATTCAAGTAAAAATACCTTCCAACAGCGGGATAAGTACTCAAAATTACTAGCTACGCCTACATAACATTTGTTCAAATACTTTATTTTTGCAGCTCTTCCAGTATGCAAGTTCTACTGTAAAGATGCAAATGTCCCACAAAATACATTATTTTCTTGTCCACAGGAATCCAATGAAGTGCTGTAGTTAGAAAACTCTGGTTTCAGGGACCTAAGATTGATTATATTGGGGGAAAAAAAGATATATATTTTATATGCAATACATTGGTAGGTTGGAAAATGGTATGATTTGTTTTTGTTTTATTTTTACTTATTTAAAATTCATTCATTCATTTATTTATTTATCTATATGGTACAGGGACTCACTATGTAGCTCAGACTCATAGTGATCCTCCTGTCTCAGTGTCCCCAGCACTGGGATTACAGGCAAGTGCGACCATACTCAATTTTGGTGGTGCACACAGTACACCCAGGATCCTGGAGCCAGTACAACATGCAGTGCTAGGGATCAAACTCAGGTCCTTGCACTTGCTGGGCAGGTGTTTAGACTTCTGAGCTATCTCCCTAGACCAAAGATAGTATGATTTGAAAATATTAGTTTATATAGCTACTAAAATAATTTACCTCAAATAAAATGTATGGTCAAGAAACTACCAAGTATCAACTGCATGGCATTAAGTGTTCTTGTATAAAACTTTTAAAACACAATTTTTTAAGATATTTTAAACCCAGCTTTTATAAAATACATATGATGAAATGTGAGAAAGACTATATACATTTAGATAATAAAGATAACAGTTTAAAAGAAAGCTAAAATTCCTTTTCTTACTACTGAATACTGAATGTGTATTTACTACTATTCTAATTAGAAGATTTAAAAATAATATGTTAATATGTATTCTAAAATCGCCTTTTCAGGCTGGCGAGATAGCTCAGTGGACTAAGCACCTGCTTAGGCAAGCCCAGGGACAAGGGTTCAATCTCCAATACCACATAATGTGTCAGGCCCACCCTGGAGCATGCCTGTAATCCCAGCACTGGGGAGGCTGAAAACAGGTGGATCACTACAAGTCTGAGCTGCATAGTGAGACCTTGTACCAAATACATTAACAAATAAATACATAAAAATAAAAATAAAACCTCCTTTTTTTTTTGTTTTTTTTTGCAGTACCAGGGATTGAACTTAGGACCCTACACTTGCCAGGCAAGTGCTTATTCGACTGAGCTATCTCGCCAGCCCCCTTTTCATTTTTTGAGAAAAGGTCACAGTGAGTTGCCCAGGCTGGCCTCGACCTTGAGATCCTCCTGCCTCAGCCCCTCGTGGGACTCAGACTAAAGGTGTGTGCCACTGTGCTCAGATGGCGTGTGCCATTTTGAATGCCCTTCATCTTAACTACAACTCTTCACTGGCTAACTTGAGTGAAAGGATCTAGATTCAAGGTTTGAATTAGTGCCATGAACAGCCCTGAAGCAAACTCATTCACTCCACAGAGATTCTGCACTGTCTTCAGCTCCGCGGTCGCTGCCCAGACTGTCATCTCTAGATAGCACCTCTCCTCAAGAAACACTTGGTGGCTGTGAGGTATGGGGCGTGGCAGGCTCAGGTGAGCCTGGACCATGTCACACACGGCACAGCAGAGGGAATTGGCGCCCGACCGGGCACCATCAGCTGGGATGGTGCCTTGCAACACCTGAAGAAATGCAGTGGCCTCCGCCAGACTGAAAGCAAGTCAAATGGTTTTAAAACTATGGCTTCAGGATGACCAGTAGATATCACCTTTCCAGTGCTACCACAAAATGAGCCTATTGATTCTAAGACTTGTAATTAATGGAGAAAGAAACAAAGCATCTATCGTACCTTTCTTAACCCAAATGTACCCATGTTACCTGGCACTGATCAGGGAGTGCTTCTCTAGTAAATAAGCACTGAGGGGTCAGAGGCAGAATGCTATTACTTTGCAGTCTCCAAAGACGAATGGAGCTCAGTAAGCATTAAAGACCACTCACCCCACCAAGGAAAAGACAACCAACTATTAGGTGCCCCTTAGGAAGTACCTCACCAGTGATAAAACAGACTGCAGAAAACAAAAGCAACACACACGCCCCAATCTCAGTATGCCTCTGGATCTACTTAGCCTCCCCAGCCAAGCCAGGTGACAGAACTCAGCTCTGACCACAGATACCCATCACATCGGAGCTGCAGCAAAACTCTGAGCAAATACCGAGCCAGTTTCTCCTACAAAAAAGCTAGCAAAGGGGACAGACTGGGGCTCAAGGGAAACCAAAATAGTAAAGGACACTGGAGATTTATCAACTTGCTCAACAAAATCAACTGAAAAAATTTATTTGGACAAGGGAAACCTGTATACTGTGTACCTGACATGACATTTTGTTATCAGTGCTGTAATTGTGCTAGGCATATTGCTCGTGGGTCTGAAGAGGCTTCATCCTCCCAAATGTCTCATGAAGCCTGTGAAGGACTGATTTCAGGCAGGGCACTGGTGGCCACAGGTGGAGCCAGGAGTGGCAGGTGGAGCACAGTGCGCCTGTGCACGACCTGAGGGCCACAGCAAGGCCAGTACTGTGGCAGGCATGGGGCACACAGTTCCCACATCTTTTTTCTATGTTTGAAATTTTCCACACTAAAAAGCCAAAAATATAATTAGACGTTTGAAAAAAAATGACCCAGAAGATTCTATTTCCTAGAACCTGTGATAAGAACCCAAGTAAACCCAGAAGATCACTGCCTAACCCCACCTGAGACGTCCGCAGTTTTAATCATTCAAAGTCTCTCTTTAAGGATTGGGAGATGGCTCAGAAGACTCAACACCTGCTCAGGCCAGCGCAAGGACCTGGACTCCATCCCTGGAACCACATGCAGTGCCCAACCCTGGACCCCAGGTGCATCGTGCCGGCCACCAAAACCATGCGTGGCAGTGCATGCCTCTAATTCCTGCGCTGGAGAGGCTGCGACCAAAGGGTCACAAGTCTGAGCTGCGTAGTGAGACCCTGTACCAAATAAATCAATTAATTAAAACAAAATAATATAAACAAATAAAAAGAAAGTATTTTGTATAAATTATACTTTTCATCAATAGTGGTATGAAAGAACACTATCTGTGCCTATACGTCCGTGTCCCAAGTGTCTTCTGCACCACAGCTACCATGACTGAAGCAGGGCTGAAGGGCTGGGCTAGAATGCAGAGCCCACCCACAGGACAACTGCCATAGCACTCCTGGGGCAGCACGCAGGAAGGTACAAAGGTGAGTTTTAAGCTTTTGGGGAATAGGCAAGGCTCATGACAGGTGAATACAATCTAATAAACTGAAGCTTAAACCTTACAGGTGAAACACACTAGAACACGCAGAAACATATGAAAACCTGGAAATGAGCATGCAGGAAAGAGCACAAAGGATGAGAACAAGCACATGATCAAGTGAGCCACCGCTGCTTTCACAAACAAACAAATGCACTACCTGGAAGATTTTAAGGCCACAGAAGTGTACAGGGTAAAAATTAGAAGCTGCAGATTCAGTTATTTTCATTTCCTAGGCTTTGCATTAGGAGCCCTTTACTCAACTGCTCATCCTTAAATGGAGTTGCCAACGCGTGACTGCAGGGTCGCTGGGAGAGCAGCTGGAGGGGCCAGGCCGCAGCTCCTCCTGATTCCCGGTAAGCACTTAACTCTACTGAGCTATCACCTTGGCCCCTAACTCCTGATGATTCCCATGTGGACATACAGAGCCATACGTAAGTGCACCTCCAGATGTGTCCCAACAGGCACTCAGAAGTGAACGTGGCCAGGTCCTGCTCACCACTGGGAAGTGGGCAGATTTAAACATCAATACAGAGGTCTTCTTAAAAACTATGTTTTCCCCCTGCCAGCCTAAGGTGCGGCACATCCACATATTAATATACAGGTCATGACACTGCAGAGTAATACATTTCTAAGGGTGAATTACCTAGGGTTTTCAAAAGAAACTTACTTACACTTTTCTATACCATTTACATAATTCTCTTCACCTTATGGAAACAACTATTTGAAGGCAAATGTAAAGTTTCTTAAATATGAAAAATTACACCTGATAACTTCTCACTAGGATACTGAAATCACTGTAAACCAAGTCCTATGAAGAGCTGAAGCTGTGATATAACGAGTATTGGGCGTTACTGTCTTTCCTGTCTCCTAGACAATTTTTCAACTTTTTTGAAGCACAGCTCACTGCTCCTCCTGCTGGAAACAAAGGCAAATCCATCCCCAGAAAGGAACAGGAAGCCAATATGCAAGACCTCCTTCCTGTCCATCACAGAAAATGAGGACTTGGATTCCAGCAGGTCAATGACACCTACTCTGCTCTTCAGGACACAGCAGCACATGGCCTTGCGCCAGGGCACAGGCACAGGCAGGGGACACTCTGCCAGCAGGACAGTCACAGCAGGGCTGCACTGACAACAACAGTCACATGTCCACAGGCAGCTCTGCAGGACACGACACGCGTGCTGCGGCATGCTCTGCTCCTTCACACCATGGTGGGCCTGCGTGTCCACCCCGGAGTCAGTCCTCCTGATCTGACCCTCCTGTCACCAACAGGGATAGAAATTACTCCTCTGCCTGATGGTTCCTACTGGCACACAAATGACCCCTCATCACTTTTTAACACTTGCTGAGAGCTTAATAAAGCATGTTCAGAAGTGCATATATAGTTGTGTCAAGGCACATGGCCAGGCAGAACACTTCTACTACCCAAAAGGTCCCCCCATCCCGTGGGCAATCAACCAGCCCCAGGTGGCCTGTGACCTGTTTGAGTTCCACATCACCAGGGCTGGCCTGCTACTGAGCCTCACAGAGTGGAAGGAGCCAGAACCTGACAGTCTCTTCTCTACTCTAGCTGCTTGTCAGCTGGCACCTTTGTGATTCATCCCTGTTTACCTGCAGTGCTTTGTGTGGCTGAGCTGTTTGCCAAAGAAAGAAGAATTCTGACTTTGGCTCAGAAGGAAGGGAAGGAAAAAGAGAAGAAGGGAGGGAGAGAAGGAAGGAAGAAGAGAGAAGGAGGGAAGGAGGGATAAAAATACAGAGAAGCTGCCCAGTGAGAAAATGAGAACCAAGCAAGAGCTGCCTAACCTCCAGGCCCTTTGTAGGGACAAGGCCTACACAGTCTACCATAGGCTGGAAAAGCTGAGAAAGCACTGGAAGTGCTTAATCAAGCAGGGCTGAGTGGGGAAGTGTCTACACTGGACAGGAGAAACCAACTTCCTAGAAGGCAACTGGGAAACACATACCAAAAGCTTCTGAGCTGTACATACCTTACCCCAGCAAGTCCACTGCTAAGATGAAATCCCAAGTTAGCAACAGGGGAAACGTACAAAGTTATACTTACACAGCCATGTGCTATGACACAAGCGGCATGGTTCACAGGTCCAACTACAAGGAGTGGGTCAAATAAATTATGCACAGTTCTTCACCTGGAATGTTGTACTGGCCTTTTAAAAAAGACAGTCAGAGTCCTGTTCGTTCACTCAGCAAATACCCCATGTGCCTCACCGTGTGCTGCTTCTATGCTCCAACACCTGCCCCCTGGGGCCTACACTACAGGAAAAACAGAACGTACAGCCGACAGCACGGGAGATGCCACTGTAACACTCCTGCGCCCCATACGCATGCTCCTACCTACTGTCATCTGCCTTCAACGTGCATTAACCAGAATGGCAGGAAGAAGGGCACTGTTTCCCTTCTGATCTTCTAGGAGCCAGATCTAATCTAATCTAACACATTATTTATGCAATATCTTTCAAATCTTTTAAGAACAAATGGTCACAGAGGTTGTGGATGAGTTAGAGAACCTGCTGTCCCCCTCCTCCAGGACCATGACACATGTCCTCACCTCATCCTCAGCGTGCTGCTCAGAGGCCAGCTTAAGCACAGACCTGCACTGGTCCACGAAGGAGCTCGCGATCAGCTCGGCATGGTGCAGAAACACGGAGACCTCATCCTTGGTCAGCTGCTCATCGCTCACCAACTTGGCAATCATGAGGTCCAACAGGGTAACCCTGGGAAGCAGAGGGCATCCACGTAAACAGATAATAATGGGAAATGTATGATCCCAGACACAGGGATGAACACAAACTTAGGGGAATACTTCTATTTTATCTCCCTTACCTGACGACAGTGTTTAATTAGGAAAAACATTTTATGAAGAAAGCAATCCTTCACTAATTACCTGTTTTTCAAAATCTTGAATTGAATTGTAACATATGACTAAGTTATACAGAAATAAGAACTGTCTAGTACATTTTTTATATCTACTACTTTTAGGATGGAAATAACTCAACAATTGAGAAACACTTAAAAATAAATAAAAAAATCTTAAAAAATAAAAAGAGAAACACTGCCAGGTGAAGTTGGATGGATACAGCCACAGTGATACCAACAAAGTGAAGTGGGTACCACTCACTGTTGAAACCCAGCTTGGCATCTTACATGGGCTGCCTACACGACCCTCATGCGACCTCCGGATGTGAGTCCCACCCTAGCCTCTCTTGAACACTCCACTCAGAGGCGACCTTAGTTACCGTCCCTGTGTCACACAACAACAGCGAGGGGCACTGACCAGGAGATCCTTCCTTTTCCTAGGAAAAATCAGCCACACTCAGGGCAACCTACATAGCGTAAATCATATGGGGCATCTGTTCAAAATCGATTATATTTTAAATTGTATGTATAATTCTCATTTATTTATATTCTAGAAAGGATCTGAATAACTAAAACACTTAGCAAATGAAGAAAAATACTCCAAAATTATGAACCTCTTGGGAAAAGAAAACATGAATTTTTTGTTGCTTCAAGTGAGAAACACCTGGGTTTCTGCCAAATAAGTAGTTTACTCTCCCGGCCAGTGCCCCTTGCTGCTGTGTGACACAGGGACGGTGACTAAGGCACCACTGAGTGGAGTCTTCAAGGGAGGCTAGGGTGGCACTCACATCTGGAGGCCGCATGGGCAACCCATGAATTTTTTGCTGCTTCAAGTGAAAAACAAAAATGAATACTTTCTGTACTTTTTTTTTTTTTAACTTAATGCAGTAAACAACTCATTTTTTTTTCTTTTTTTCCCCTGTATTTTTAAGGAAGGGTCTACAGGGTGTTCAGGGTCTCACTACTAGATCAGACTTGTAGTGTTCTCCTGTTTACAGCCTCCCAAGAGCTAGGATTACAGGTGCATACCACCACACCCAGTGTCAGTGGGCCCTGGGAGTGGGGTTGGCAAAGCAGGCTCAGGGATCAACCCCTAGGCCCCTGCACCTGCTTGCAGGCGCTTTAATCTGCTGAGCTATTTGGCCAGCCCACAATTCATATTTTCATTTACTACTTTAAATATGATGTACAAAAGACAAAGGTGGGCCAGGGAGATGGCTCAGTGGAATAAGCATTTCCCTGGCAAGCACAAGGGCATGAGTTCAATCCCTGGTTCCACAAAAAAAAAAAAAAAAGACAAAGGTTTGGCCTTCAGATTTATATTGTGGTAAGCAAAAATAATTACACACACAAAGCCAGGGCACAACTAGTGACACCTGACCTGTATTTCAGTTCCTGATCATGCCATTTTCATCAAGGGACTGCCATGACAATCCCCTTTGGCAGATGAAATGAACTTCCACAAAGATTGGATAACTTGTCCCAAGTACTGAGCAGGCAACCAGACCCGCCCTTCCCCAGTGCACACATGGGTGATGATCTGAACACCACCACACTGCCCACATGGCGGCTCAGCCAGCACAGGGCCTCCTCAGCCGCAGGAGCCCCGAACAGACGCAGGTAGGCTCCTGTTCCTATGGATCCCACTGTACACACTGATCTGGAGTCCACAATCAGAACTTTCTCACCAAACAGTCTGCCCAAACAGACCCCTGTGCCTTGGAGACTACCAGCAGGTGCTACAGGAATAGTCTTATTTTAAGACACAGTCTAATCGGTCAGACCTTGTGACCTAGCAGGCTGGGGCACAGCTGGGCCCTATAGCACTGAGACTGCCTGGGCCTTCCGGTGCACGCTCGCTGAGCTGCCGCCACGTGTCGAGCATTTCCCACTGAAGTCCTTCGTCCCAGCCACACCACGTGGAAGGGTTCTGAAGACCTCCCCAGAGGAGTCCTGACCCACTGGAGTCTTTTCATTCCATAGGGGGTGGGGGTCCCTATTCACCATCACTGCCTTAATCCTTCCAACCCCGCTACTGCCAAAACTCTACTCTATAAAACACACACTCCTGGAGGAGGAGGCAGGATCCCAAGGCCTCTACTCCACCTGGAATGCTGATGGCTTCTGCCAAGGCCCCAGCTCCCTCCTGGTGCTCTCGCTACAGGTCATACTGAACACATCGGGCCTTTTCTTCAGCCACTGGAGAAACTCAGCACTCCAGGTACCCTGTGGCCCCAGGGTCTGAATTCTCACCTTGCTCAGTGCTCCCAGGAGCCCATCCACTCCCATATTATCCCTCGGCCACTGCACAGTTCCTAGCCTCCTTTTTGTGCTGTGTCCCTTCTTCTCATGTAGGCTCCACAAGGCCAAGGGTTCTTGTGTGATTCAGCAGGCACTTAATAAATACTTGGTCAATGAACAAAAGAGCTTCAGTCACCCCAACAGAGCCCAGACTAGACCTTTCCACTCAGTGCTCACCCCCACTGCTCTCTCCCGAGGATCTCTATTCCAACCAAACTGGAAGGTTCAGTGCTCCCCAAAAACACATCCCAACACCCCCCTGTACTTGCTGGAGTCACTGCTTCACTCAGAGAATGCCCTGCTCCTGGCAGGGCCCAGCAGGGCCGCCTGGCTTACAGGACTGGTGCTATGTGCTTCCAGCCTCTGCCAGTGCTTCAACAAAGGACTGATGCTGTGGCCAAAGAGGAGACTGAGATTACTCAATGAAGCAAGGAAAATAATAAAACTTTTATTAATAACTATAAGGACAGCTGAGGAGATACCTCAGCAGTCTAAACACATGCCTGGCAAGTGCAGGACCCGGGTTCAATCCCTGGTACCACATGCCATGCCAGCCCCGGAACCCCAGGTGAGCCGTGCCAGCCCCGGAACCAGGCACAGTGGTGCAGGCCTGTGATCCTAGCACTGGAGAGGCTGAGACAGGAGGATCACTACGAGTTTGAACTGTTTAGCAAGACCCTGTACCAAATAAGGAAATGAATACTACAGGGATGGAAAAGGTTTTATAGTCTTTCCACCCCCTAAGGCACTATATCTTGGTATTTTAGGCCCCATCTTCCTTCTCTCTCTTTTTTTTTTTGTATTTTAGGACAGGGTCTACAGGGTCTCACAGACTCATAGTGATCTTCCTGTGTTTAGCCTTCCAAGAGCTGGGATTACAGGGGCGCGCCACCACGCCCAGTCTCAATCGCAATCTCGGCACACACTGCGGGCTGGGCCAGCAAAGTACACCAGGGATTGAACCCTGGCTGCTGCTTCTGCCTAAGCAGGCACTTTAATCCACTGAGCTGTTTGGCCTAGGCCCCATTTTCCTTCATCCTAAGTAGTCAGATATATTTTTAAAATGCTAGTATAATTAAACTGCTTCTGTGGTCATATATGTATAAAAGGTCCAAGTCTGCAGCCAGAATGTTCCTCAGTGCACAGGTCCACCAGGCAGGTGCACTGTCAGCGCAGGCCTTCTGGGACAAAATGACAGAGGAACTAACCATTGTAAAGTGTTTGGAGCAGGAGTCCTACACAAGCTTGTTAAGAAAAAAAAAATACAAATGCTTTTACTGGTAAATGTATTTCTAGTAAAAGCAAAGAGGGAGCTATTCTTAAAGTGACTTTAAAAAAGCACTTAGAACCAATGTTAAATAAGATCAATTCGATGTTATATGTCTGACTTACCACATCCCTCTCATAAAATTCTGGGAAAAAGGGGGAGGGGCTTATCCCAGAACACCCAACACAGCCACAACCTCGTGTCTGGTGCCCAAAGTCTACAGATCTCCTGACTCCTATCCCTGCCTCCTGGAGTCCCAGCCTTCTGCTGGCCACAAGACACAATGCAGCACAGGGGCACAGGAATCTCTGTCGTCCCCAAACCCCAAGGGCTGTGACACTAACTTTCACTCATACAGTGACTCCACAACATCACTATAACCTAGGCACAAAGTGCTACCCAGAAAAGCAGTAATCTTGTCTCAGATAATACTGCGTCTGAAACAACCTTGGTGTTCTCAGCAGTCACCATAAGAAACTCAACGAACATGAGTTCAATTAAAAATTAGATAAAAGAGCCAGGAACCATAGTGCAAGCCTACACCAGCTTCTCAGGAGGCAAGAGTGGGAACCATATGTTCAAGGGCAGCCAGGGCAACTTAGCAAGACCCTGTCTCCAAAAAAATAGGTGGTGGGTACCCTGGGGATGTAGCTTAGTGGGAAGGAATCCTTAGTTTTGAACCTAGTATGATACAAAAAAGAAAGAAAAAGTGAAAGGGTGAACCTCCATTTTAATATTCTCAAAGGTTTTTTGAACAAGAAAGGTTTTCTGACATTATCTCCAATATATATAATTATAGGTAACCTACCTGGCAAACCAGATATTAATCAATATCAAAGCTTAGTCAGGGGCCAGCCACATAGCTCAGTGGACTAAAGCACCTGCTTAGGTAGAGCACAACACCCAGGGTTAGATCCCAGACTGCTGCCTCGCCCCCAGGGCATGCTGCGATGTCAACTGAGACTGGGTGTGGTGGTGCACATAAGCCCAGCACTTGCCAGTCTGAAAACAGAAGAATCACTATGAGTCCAATCTACATAGTGAGACCCTGTAGACCCTGTCCTAATCACAAAAAAAAAAAATAATATTTTTTAAAAGTCTTTTTTTAAAAAAGCTTAGTTTCTGATTTTTTAATAGAAAAAACAAATTCAAGTGGGCATTCTCTTATGTTCTCACCATATTCAATAGGTTGATCTTGCAAACCCCTCTCCAGTGACCAAAACTCTAGGAGAAAACTACGGAATGATGCCCTGCTGTCAAATACAGGACAGACAACTAAAAGCCAATGATCTGAAACCAGCATCCATGTGGACGCTGTCCATCAGTGGCTCAAAGGCTAAATAAAATAGGGTGTAGGAAAGTTTGTCACAGATGACATGAAGCTGAGGTATAGCTGTGACACAGGAAATGAACCCCTCAGACACAGAGATGGTAGAGGTGAGAAGACTTACTATGGAAGGTGACTTGGGAAGTTCAGGGAGAAGAGCTGAGGTAGCTCTGAGGACCCCGCCATCCAGCAGTGACATTAACCAGGCCATGAGGTAACCCTCTTATTGAGGAGTAAGGCAAGGCATTCACTCACACTTTCATTGAAAAAGATTTTAATTTTTAAAGCACCTGCTACATGCCCAGTACTGTGAACACACAAGTATCAGAGAAAAAAAATGAGTAAGTCCCTGGTTGGGTGGGTCCTAGCCTAGGGGCAGTGTGCTGCAAATGAGCAGGGCCACACTAGGACGGAGAGCTGTGGAAAGGAATGACATCATTTAAAAAATATCATTTGAGGGCTGGGGAGATGGCTCAGCAGTCTAAACGCCTGTCTGGCAAGCATTAGGACCCAAATTTGATCCTTGGTACTGCATGCTACACTGGCCCCAAAACCAGGTGTGGTGGCACACCCCTGTAATCCCAGCCCTGGGGAAGCTGAGACAGGAAGATCCCTACAAGTCCAAACTGAATAATAAAATTGTGTCAAATAAATAAATAAGACTTTTAAAATATATCATTTGGGCCAGGTATGGTGGCACATGCCTATAATTCTAGCACTTCAAAGACTGAGGTAGAGCCGGGCGTGGTGGCGCATGCCTGTAATCCCAGCACTCGGGAGGCTGAGGCAGGAGGATTGTTGCAAGTTCAAGACCAGCCTGAGCTACAAAGTGAGCTTAAGGCCAGCCTGAACTGCATAGTGAAACCCTGTCTCAAAAAGACAAAAAAAAAAAAAAAAAAAACAAAAAAAA
>PVKA01000536.1:0-21217 GCA_004027165.1 Ctenomys sociabilis | reverse complement strand
TCTCTGTACCAAGAACTGTCCTCCGCTGGGGTTGGCAACTCCCCAGGTAGTATTCTGGGCTTTGCAAGGCAAATGGTCTCAGCCACAACTACTCTGCTCCAGCACTGCAGCAGGAAAGCAGCCCCCACAACACATGCCCACCAGCTCAGCTGTGTTCCAACACAGCTTTATTTATGGAGACAAGCAGTGGGCTGGACTTAGACCACGGTTGTAGTTTGCCAACGCTTGTTCTAGGTGACCTGGAGACCCCGAGGACGAATTACAGGGCTTAAGAGGCTGATCCTACATTCTAGCAACAAACAAGCAATAAACAAGAAAACTAATAAAAGATTGTATTTTCTATAGTGATGCCACAAAGCAAATAAGTAGAAGAAAAGAGATACGAATTTTGGGGGTATATAAGTTATATACAGCATTAATTCCTTAATGTAAAGGTCTCCTGGAAGAAATGACACCTGAGTAGAGACACCACTGGGGAACCCAGCTGTGCAAGGAACTACAACATCGCACAGCAGGAGCAGCAAATGTAAGGATTCAGGAGTGCACAAACAGCAGCGATTCAGAAACGGCGAGGCCAGAACTAACCAGTAAGAGAGCTAGTCACAGAAACAAGAGGACAGCATCAGCCAGGACCCAACATGTGACCTTGTTTCTGGGTCCCAGGAAGACAAGAGAGTGACAAGAGCTAAGTGGTCAAGAGGGTACTCTGCCAACTGTGTGCC
Source organism: Ctenomys sociabilis (assembly GCA_004027165.1). Taxonomy (NCBI): domain Eukaryota; kingdom Metazoa; phylum Chordata; class Mammalia; order Rodentia; family Ctenomyidae; genus Ctenomys; species Ctenomys sociabilis. The sequence goes on along the minus strand of PVKA01000536.1, from coordinate 20,495 downwards.
AATCAGAACAGAGGAGACAGATCAGAGAGAAGGGACCAGCAGCAGTCTGCCCAGGAGGAGCACCAGGGCACTGTCCCTGCAGAGGAGGTATAAAGCAAGGGAGCTGGGCACTTTGGGGACACAGCTGTTGAGTCTGAAGGATGAGAGGAAAAGAGCCAGGAGGCTGCTCTCAGCTGGGCAGGTTGGGCCTCAGTGAGGGGAAAGAGGTGGCACCACGTTCAGAAACAATACACACCGATGCAACCACAGCAGGCATTAGGTCAGGGAAGCCACAGAGCAGGGCAGTCTTGAGAAGCCAATCAGATGCACACAGTAGGAAGCCATATGTGCAGACTGGAACCCTGGTAAAACATCAAGATCTGAAATATAAATTTGGAAATCAGATGGTGGACCGGAAAGTTCAAGCTATAGCACAAGATGAGGCCACCAGGGGAATGAGCCTTGATGGAGGACAGTGCTCTGAGGACAGTGTCAGGCCATGCCAACTCTGAGTGGGTACAGAGTCCGCAAAGAAGGCAGAAAGCGTGCCTGAGAATGAACCCAGCAGACAAGGCATGGAGACAGGACACAGTGGCCCCTCAGCCCCTTTACCCATATGGTTGTGGGAGCAATAGGTCCCCTCTGGCGCACACATACTTAGAGCATCTTGAGACCCAGGGGAGCTGTGGCCATCACGATGCTTCCACTATGGCAGGTGCTACGTTAGGGTCCAGGACCGAGCAACGTGAATCTTGCCCACAGGGAGCTCAGTCCCATGGGCAGTTGATGCTTAGCAAATAAAACTGAGCCCAGCAGCAGAAAACTTCTGCATAAGCTCACTGTAGTGACTCACCCCACGTTCTTAGGTCTGTGCACTGAGGGACATTCCTAAGTTGAATACATTGTGATAATATCGCCTGGTCCAAATTTCGTTTGTATGTGGTAAGTAAAATAAAAATGAATTTCCAGAACAATCGTTTTCAATTCAGAAATGTTCAGAATGACAATTTACACTGAAAGGGACCAAGACTGAAAAGGTTCACACCTCCCCTACAAATGCAAGCGAGGCTGGTGGCAACCCGAGGCCTGAAGCACCCCGCACACTCAGCATGGTGAGGAACACACCACAAATAGAGTTTAAGTACACAGGAGAAGACTACTAACATGTTAACATCAAAACCGGTGAATTTCAGAATCAGAAAAGGTCAGTTTATCAAGAGGACATAGCAATCATGCACTTACATATATTTAACAACAAAGCCTGAAAACTAAACCAAAATCTGAAAGAAGAAAAAAAGATAATAATTTACTTCCCTTAATGAACAGAACTCCACTGCATTAAAAAAAAAGAGAGAACAGAACTAGACAGAAGAACAACAAGGAAAGAGAAGTTTAAACACTGTGGACTAACTGAACTTGGAAGGTGGCTAGTGCCTACCACACCGCCCAGCGCTTCTGAAGGTCCACCAAGGTGAGCTGCACAGCAACCTTGCTACTATTGGAAGTGCGTGAGATCAGTGTTCTCCGGCCACAAGGGACTGAAATTAGAAATCCATACAAGGAAATGTAGGAAACACACAGATTTGCAGAAGCTAAACTTCTAAAACCCCAACCAATTTAAGAAACCATAGGGGAAAGTGGGATATAATTTGAGATAAGTGAAAACTATTAGATTATAAATTAGGGGATGTTAAAGCAGTTTTCACAAGGAAATGTACAAGCATGCACGACTATAGAGGACAGCAGGGAGAGCCTTGGCGGCCCGCGCCGCCTGACAGGAGGGTGCAGGCGTGGCTCCATGTGCACCTCTCCTCAGGCTGACTTGGGGGTTGTTCTATGCAGCCGGCGTGTCCACCCCAGCCCTCTGAGGAAACACAGCCACTCTGCAGTCAAGATGCAGCTTTTCCACAGTAAGGAGTCTCATGTATCGATCATGCAGTCCCTTCTGGTGTGGAGAGGACAAGGAGGGAAGGGAGCTGGTCCCTTTACTGCTCGTGTCTGCCCCCTTGAAGAACAAACTAAAGCCACAAGTGGGTGCTGTACTGAACAGCTTTCCTGGTCATGGCAGTCTGGCCTCCTCTTGGCCTCTGTGCCTGACACTGGAATACCAGGAGCAAAGAACTTAGGTTGAAAAGGTATTCAAACAAATAATGGCTGGCAACTCCCCCAAACTTCATGAAAGACATAAATTGTAGATTCAAGAAGCTGGGGGAACCCCAGAAAGAACAAACCCAAAGAAATCCATGCCCAGACATCACTATTAACTGCTAAGACAAAAATATCTTCAAAGCAACCAGGGAGAAATGCATTCTGCGTCGGGAGCGATGTGACTAGCAGCCCAGACCCAGAGTGGGCTCTGGGCTCGGAGTAGCCAGGTACTGTGGCCACCGTGCAGTCACTCTGGCATTTGTGTGCTTTGCTTCTGCACACCACGAGCACACTTCCCCACCCTTCCCCTCCACATGCCTTACACAACCTCCTAGCCTTGGAGGCCCAAGCCGAGCTCCACTTCACTGCCTGTACAGATGCCTCAGCATCCACTCCAAACCTTTCTGTTTTTGCTAGCCACACACTGTTAGCTTAAGGCTTAATTTTCATAACTGAATTTTTTACTTAAAATTTCTACAAGGAAGGTGATTAGCCTGAATGACATCAAGCAATCAAATTTCTAGCAAAATACTTACGGCCATTCGGATTCAGGCTGCTTTTGGTGAGCTTCTATGACATTAATTGCAATGTTGAGGTTTTCTTCCAATTCCTTCATTCTTTCAGGGTTAAGAGAGGTGAACAAGATCATCGAGCAGTAGGCAACAATTTTTTTGTCTGGATGATTTAAGCAAGACCTTCCAAAGAAAGAAAGAAAATTTTTACTCCAACTCAGCAACATAACAAGTACTTCACTATAGAAATAGCAAAAATAAAATTAAGTCACAAAGGTTGCTATTGACTTAGTACTCAAAAAGTAAGTAACACAGTTTAAAATAAAAATGATCACATTTATAAAACATGGCCCTCGTTCCTGTTAGAAAAGCCAAGACCCGCTGGGCTCAGGTATGCTCAGCGGCAGTGTCTGCCTGGCATGCAGGAAGCCCCAGGTTCGATTCTCCACACTGGAGAAAGAGCAGAGAAGGTAAAAGAAAAGAAAGGAAGGAGAAACTTTTCAGGCAGAAAATGATACCTAAAGACCAGAAGCAGCTGCACCCAGGAAGACCAGCTGTCATGAGGGACAGTGTGTCTGGAGAACACACAGCACAGTACAGGAACAGGGGACAGAACTCGGGGTTAGGCATCTCAGCACAATTCCTAGCTCATCTACGGGCCAGCTACATGACCACTTGACGGCAGCTGATCTATCCACAACCAATGTATCAAGGCTTTTTTTAAAAAATGTATTTGGAATGGGGTCTCACTGCACGGCTCAGACTCCTAGTGATCTTCCTGTTTCCAACCTCCATAACACTGAGATTACAGGCTGCACCACCATGCCTGGACTCAGTCACTGGCTCAGTGTACCCGGGGGCAAGGTCAGCGCAGCATGCGGTGCTGAGGATCCAGCCTGGTTCCTGCATTTGCCTAAGCAATCGCTTAGTCCGCTGAGCTATCTTGGAGGCCCTGTATCATGGCTTTTCCACTTATGCTTCACAATACTCTTCCAAGGAAAGTATCATGTACAGATTACGATTAAACAGTCTATTGACTTCACTTACCCAGTGGCATGAAGCCAGTACCTGCCAAAACTGGGATTCAAATTCAACTTTGTTTCACAAATACAGGCAGTCACATAACCTTTTATAAAACAAAACAAAAAACCCCACAAAAACATACTTTCTCCAACTATCTCATGGGGCTTTTATTTTTCCACTTCTGGGCATCACACTTGGGACCTTGAGCTTACCAGGCCAGCACTTATGCCACTATCTCCCTGATCCTGATAGAGCTTTCATGAGGAAAACCATGACAATATGGAAGTACAGTGTAAACTGTTAAGAGATCTCTGTCCAAGGCCCTCTCCTTGTTTTCCTACTACACGTGGGTTTATCCTCCTTGTGTTGCACTACAATGTACTTTCCTATCAAAGCAGAGACTCTCACAGAACAATGACTGCATCTAAGTTACCATTGTATTCTGGTCATATAGCTCAAATTTTTAAAGAAAAGAATTCTTTTTTTTTTTTTCTTTCTAGAACCGGGGATTGAACTCAGACCCTTGCGCTTGCCAGGGAAGCGCTTATTCTATTCAGTCATCTCCCTGGCCCCTAAAGAAAGAAATTCTCAAAAAAAAGTAATGTCCATTCCTACAACCTGCATCTCGTCACTCACTCCTTGCACTAAGTTCAATTACTTCTGCTCACAAGGTAGTGGGCACACACAAACACCATCCACTCTCACTATGCACAGGGACTTGAGTGAGCTGGAGGTGCCTCAGCATTCATGTGCCCCTGAACAAGCACTTGCAGCTGCACCCAGGAAGCCCACACCATGACGAGGCAGTGCAGACTGGTGGCATTTGCTGCTCCTATCATGAAGGGAGGCTGTGCGTCCAGATGGTGGGGCCAGCTTCACATGCCAGCCTTGCCACGTGCCAGCAATACTTGAGGTCCCTCATATCCACACAGAGACAGTCACTTCAGCCTCAGGGCCACAGGAAGAATGAGCGGAAAATGCCGGAAAATGCCCATCTCACGGCATGCACACAACAGCAGCTGCTCTGCTGCTCACACAGCGCCACCACCGGCATGGCCGCACTCATGGGACCAGGCCCGAGTTCAAAGCACAGCACTCCCCCAATCCTGTGCCTTTCCACTGCCACGTGGGCCATCATCTGCTGATCTCTGGTTCCTGTGCTCAACTGTTCGTGCACAACAGAGCTCCTTTTAAGAAGTAGTATATCACCAGATTGGCAGAATCCAATCTAGATGAATGGGCAAAACATTCAACTCTTACACTGCAAAACTGGCCACTTGGCCAATTCTTTCGCGACGATTGTGCACTTCTCGCCCTGAAAGGGAGCTGGTCACCACGTCTTCTTCCATGGACAGCCTGGTTACCCCACCTCACACTGACTGGTTACCCACTTCTTACCTGAGCGGGAAACTAGTTATCCACACCTTAAATGGACAGATTGGTTATTTACACCACACTAACCAAAACTTACCAAACATACAGCATCATGCTATGCGCATGAACACTGAGTGGATAAATGAAAGATTAACTCGTTGTCCTTAGCTTCGTGTTTTATTAAACTCTAGTGTTCTTAGGAATGCTACTTACCTCATGACCTTCTTCCTGAAAAGGACAAGGACATGCAGTGCAAGTCACGCAGCTTAAGTATGCCTACAGCTCAGCAAACCTGCAGCCACCAGCGAAGTTGTGAGAGAACACGGCCAGCACCCAGCACCCAGCACTCTCCCGGCAGCACCCCCGGCACCTGCCTGGGAGCCACTGAATCCCCCTCCCAGGGGCCTGTGTTGCATGGCTTTCACTTCCTATGCAGGAACCACACAGCGGCAGTGCTGTTGGGAGTTAGGAAATTCCTCGCCATGTACTCACATGAAGAGCTCTGGAAAGGCGTGCACCCACACGATAGACTGCGAGTCCTCATTCCGCGAGGCGATGTTGCCCAAGAACTGCAGGCCGCAGCGGAAAGCTGGGGGGAGCAGAACAGAAAGGTCTCTCACTACATACATGAATAAGTACCCGTGAACAAGACGCAGGCCTCGTGTCACTAAGTCCAAGTTTCAGTTTGTTTCTTTAAAATATAAAGCACTCTCTCCACAGTGCAACTACAGGCATGGCTTTAATAGTGCCTCATCAAAGCCACAGACTCTAAGCAATATTAATTAACTTCTTTAAAAATACTATAAATGTAAACATGAATATACTATAATGACATTCAATATCTAGAATATGAGCACTAACTAAAAGAACAGCTACACTCAGAGTAGATTTTTTAAAGCTCTAAATATGTGCTATTTAAAACAGACATCATAAGGAGGCTGAGGCAGGACAGTCAGCTGGAGGCCAGTCTATACTACCTCTGAGGTTCAAGCCCAACCTAGGCTAAACAGAGAGATCTTGTCTCAAATCACCCCCCAAAAGGAAAAAAGCTAAAACAGACATATTTAAAACATTAAGGTTAGAAAACTACTGGAAGTTGAAGTGTTGTAAAAAAGATACAGCGGACAAATAACAGAAGCCACTGACCTCTTAGAATCAGATATAATAAAACTTAAGGCTGGGGAAGATGGCTCAGTGGAATAAGCGCTTCCCTGGCAAGCGCAAGGGCCTGAGTTCAATCCCTGGTTCCAGCAAAAAAACAAAACAGAACTAGTCCTTCATTTATGGCGGCCAGGGAAATGGCTCAGTGGAATAAGTGCTTCCCTGGCAAGCACAAAGGTGTGAGTTCAATTCCCAGTTCTGTCAAAAAAAAAAAAAGAAGCCTTTTTATGAAAACAGTTTGCAATGTATTAATTTATCGAACCTGTATGGTTAAGGTGTCTTGAAACTGTCTGATTGACATTTGTACTTCAATAAAATAAAATAAAATAATAAAACTTAAGGCAAAAAGCATTATTAGAGTTTTAAAAAAGCAGTAAATAGACAATACCCTAATTTACCAGAAAGTCATAGCAATTTTAAACTGGACCTAGTGTAACATGACCTTCTATAAATATATATATAGAAGAAAATGTAACAAAAGCAAAAGAGAAAAACAACGGCCGATTGCATTGGATAATTAAAAGACACCTTTCTCAGCAACTATAAGCAGGCAAATAAATCTGCAGAACACTGGCCAAAACCCAGAGCAGGGACACCAGCGAGGGTGTGGAACCGTAGGCTCAGTCACTGTTGATGGGGACAGCCACTCTGCGAAGCAGCTTGGCAATTTCTTAGAAATCTAAACGTATTTTACCATATGATCCTGCAATTGTGCTCCCAGGAATTGACCCAGGGAGTCGAAAACACGTGTCGCCGAGACACCTGTGGCGATGTTCACAGCCTTCCTCCTAAGTGCAAAAGCCTGAAGCAGCAAGATACCCTCCAGTAGGTGAGTGGTTAAACCACCCGTGGCCTGGCAGACAAGGAGTACTATTCTGCACTAAAAAGAAATGAGCTATCAAGGCAAGAAAAGACGGAAGAAAGACGCAGACCACTAAATTCAAGAAGCCAATCCAAAATGGATTCCAACCACATGACATTCTGCAAGAGGGAGAACTTAGGAAGACAAATTCATCATGGCAGCCAGGAGTTAGAGGCAAACAGGCCGAGTGCAAAGGACTGCTACGGTGTGCGGTGTGCAAGAGCCAGCCCCGGTACCGCAGTGGCGCACACACATCGTCAGACATCCACCCCGTCCCACAGAGGGCACAACACCAAGAGAAACAGACCTAAACGTGGACTTCAGGTGACCATGACACGACAAAGGAGGGTCCCTAGGTGGACCACTCTGATGTGGGGTGCTGGCAGTGAGGGAAGCTGTGGATGTGTGCGGGGAGGAAACAGGTACGAAAACTCTGAACCTTCCTCTCAATTTTGCTGTGAACCTAAAACTGCCCTAAAAAATGAAGTCTGTGATTTTACTGTAAAATAAAACAGTACAATAAAATGGTTAGTGTCACCTTCCAAAAAGACTTTGGTTCCATTCCCAACCTGGTGGGAACCTGGGCGAGTAGCCTGCCCTTTGTGAGATCCAGTTTCCTTACCAGCCCATGCAGCTGTCACGTGGGAATGTCTTAGGGGCACCTGGTGCTCAGCATTGGGCACGCAACAGGGGACGCAGTGAAGCCCTGCCAAGCCCGTCTGCCCCAGCACGCTGAGGCTGACACATGTGAACTGCCCAAGCCAGCTGCATGGAGACAACACCATGAGTGTGCACCTGCACCCCAACTGTGAGCAGATGCCCACATGCTCCTCTACCACCTCAACTGAACCTCACTCCTGACACAGGAGATTTCATCCTTATCCATGAGCACAGGAAACCAAGGCCCAGGGAGCTAAAGGCTGAACCAAAGTTCCACACTTAGTGAGTGTCTCCTTTAGGGTTCATCCCTGAAACTGTATCAACCAGTAAGCCAAAAGTGCTATCTCAGGCTTATCAGATGGTCCACATGGTAATTACAGATGAACACAAAAGAAAAGAGAACCCCTAACAACAAAGCCCTGGGGGACCGCCAAGTCTTCTCAAGGACCTATAGCCAGCCAGAAAACCCATTTTGCTACACAACGGAGCACAACATAACTAAACAAATTTTAAAGGACCGACTTTGCAACAGTGATCATGCTAGACATAATCTCTCAAATAATCAGAAAACCCATTAAGTCAAACCCCCGAGGAAATGTGAATCAGCAGCCAGAAACTTCTTTTTATTTGTATTTTTATTAATTTTGTTGGTAAACAAATAGCAGTGAGACAGTTTCAAATCTGATTAATAGGACAGTTACGATGATTGCTACATTGCATATTGTTGTCTTCATAGTATAAGATGCAGACATGACATCCTGTCCAAACACTATTAGTACAAATCTTTCTTCTCATTAAGAGAAAGTAGCAGTGTATCTATCCTATTTTGTGCATCACGAAGAAAACACTAACGCCGGGGGCCACCTGCCCAGCTCTTACTCAGAGAAGCTCTTATCCAATCCAATTTTACACGACTCCAGAGGACAGAAGAACAGACTCCTGGACCACTTCTGTGAAGCTGAACAACATATTAAGAAAATGAACGCAGCAATGCAGCACAGTGACCTTTAATCTATACCTCCACTGAATGCTGCTTTAACATGTGAAAATTAAAATGTACAGCTGACTACATCAACTGTTTATAATCATTATAAAGTTATGAAAATCATGAAACCATCACAAACACTGTAGAAAACATAGTTGATAAAATTTTTCAGTCATAATGAAAAAAAAAAAAATTCCTAGCCACCAAAGACTGTAAGCGGGCTTCTTTAGCCTAAAATGGGTCTCAACCTCAGCCTCATAAGCCTGTAGCGCACATATAGTTCATGGCAAGGGCAGACAGGGAAGTCTTCTGGGAGCTGAGTCCGAAGTAGTTGTCACCATTTCTAGCCAAGACTATTAAAAAATCCCAGCCTGAAAGACAAATGAAAGATCCAAGAACTAAAAAAAAAAAAACAAAAAACAAATTAAACTGTCACATTCGCCCCACAAATGAGATAAAAATATAGGCAGAAAATATTTTTAAATGTATAAGCTCTTGGCATCGATAAGAAAACAAAGTTGCTAGCTACAAAGTTAACATATTAAAAAAAAACAAAACCTAACAATATTTCTGTATATAGGAAGAAACGAAAAAAACAAGGAAACCATGTATGAAAGGATCGGAAATCTAACTAGGAGTGAGGTATAATACCACTGCAGAAGGAAGTACAAAACATAACAGAGTTGCATGAAAGTAAAATTAAAAATTATACCAGGTTCCAAGAGGACTACTTTTATCTAGAGATTAAATGAAACCCATCTGGGTGTCAAAAGAGGTATGTGTGTGCATGACTATGTGTGTCATTTCATATACCAGGGGACACAGGTATGCTTGTGTATTATCTGATAAGCTGGCTCTAAAATTTGTGTTCAGAGGCAAAGGATATAACAGCTATGGTAGTGTTGAAAAGCAACGAGGAAGGGCTCATGTCCACAGGACAGGAAGCAGTCACAGGCGACGCAGTCACAGGCGTGTAGCGGGGGGCTGGGCTGCACTGGGCTGGGCTGGCGCAAGCAGACCAACGAGCCCATTGAGAAGCACACTCACCCTGGACAGACTTACGACTGACAACAGAGCTGTGCCAGGATTCATTAAGCAACTCTGTCCTTTCAAAAACAGCCAGTACCGCTGGGTGCTGGCTCAGAAAAAGCTAACACTGTACTCACAGAACACCCTATTCCAAGTACTGGCTGAATGTAGAAGGCAACAATCACAAGCTTAAGAAAACACTAGAGAAAGACTTTTAAACAAGAGGAAATATAACAGCACCCACTTTTAAAAATATAGGGGGCTGGCAAGATAACTCAGTGGCCTAACCATCCTGCCTGGCAGGCGCAAGGACCCAGGTTCAATCCCCAGTACCACTGTGCTGGCCACAGAAACCAGGGATGGTGGCACATACTTGTAATTCCCATGCTGGAGAGGCTGAGACAGGAAGATCACTATGAGTCTGAGCTGTGTAATGTATAAGCTCTTGGCATTGATAGATAAATAAATAAGAATAAAAAAATTATAAACTGGACTATGTTAAAATTGGTAAAATCATAACATTGACTTTCTCCCCCAATTTCCCATAATTAGAATAAAAACAAACTAGTCATAGACTACAAAAAGATACATGGACTACATAACTGCCTTTAGATGCACGCCAGTAAATATTAAGAACAAGTCTATAAATCATTTAAAAAGACCCACAAGCCAATAGAAAAGTACCCAGAGGAAGCACCCTGAAAAACATTCATGAAATAAGATCCAAAAGGCAGAGCAGCCTGGTGAAAGGGTGCGCACCCTGCAGGACAAGGTGTGATCCACGCCCACCAGGCTGGCATAACCTAGAGTCAGAAAACGGGAAGGCTATAAAACAACAGGAATTAAGGTTCTCCAAAGCCCTTAATACACATGGATTCCAAGAGCTGCTAGCAGGGTGCATTTAAAATACTTCTGAGTGGGCACGAGTCCATCATTTTGCTTTTCATCTTCACTGTCTGTTCTGTGACAGTAAAGGGGAGCCTCTGAAAGGCATCTCTGCTGTTCACTAGCACCTGAGAGGCATGGCCAGGTGTGGCGAGGTCAGCTCCTCCTGACTGGCACCCCTCTCTGCCCAGGGCCGGAATGGGGTGTCTGCAGCCCAGCTCCCTCAGCACAGTAGCGGAAGCATAGCCACGGTGCTCTCAAGAAGCCCCGCAGCCAGTACCAGGCCCCAGACAGGGACTCTGGCAAGCCACCAACTCCACTCAGCGACTGTGCTACCACGCAGCTCCCTCTCCAGAGTACGTGACCTCAGCCTGGGGAGGACTGAGATGGAGGCACTGGGCAGACGTGGAGTTCCTGGGATTCAGCTTTCTCTTTAGCTCGTGCTAGGCTCAGGCCAAGCCTATGACAGTCATTCTTCACACCAAGCCTTCCCTGTCCCAGTGATGTGGCAATTTCTGGCTCCTGTGCTCCCTGGCTGGCAGAGCACAGAGAGGGAAGAACCCTATGGTAGCAGGAGAAGCAGCACCAAACACAGTGCTAGAGAACAGCAAGCCAGAGCTAAAGCAGGCAGGCCAAGTCAGGCTCACAAAACCAGTTATTTTAGTGAAGAAATGTAATAAACAATACTAAATGGAAAAGTGACACTGAGGCCATCAAAGAGACAAGACTATAGAAGAAGCCCCAGCCTCAGACCCAGAGAACGAAGAGAAGCGGAGAGGACGTGAGGTGCACAGCTGCAGGCTGGGTGCCCCAGGACCAGGAATGGGAGGGAGGGCCTATCAGCTGCAATGCAAGAAGCCAGAGCGACCAGAACCACTGGAGCTCCCCCACACTCCACACTTCCACTGGGGGGATGACATGGAAGCAGGTGTCCCTCCTCCTGTGAATTCAAAGGGCCCACAGCCAGCCTGACAGTCCCGATGGCAGGGCCAAGGGGGATACCACTGAGAGACCCCACCCCTGCCCCCTACTTGAGATCCACACCAACAAAAAGGCCAGTGACTCCACAGTGAGCTCCAGGCCAGCAGGCACCTCTAGCAAGGCCCTAACTCCAAAACAAAATCAAAAGAAAAAAAAGGAGAGAAGTCAATTGAGCCCAGCCTGGGGCAACCTAGAGACTTAGTGAGACCCTGTCTGGAAACTAAAAAATAAGTAACACAGGGCTGGGGATCTACGCCTTCACACTCATCCATACAAATACTGAAAAAGACAAAACACTGAGTGTTTTTCATGGTCTGTATGTGCAATGATTATTTGCCTTCTCTCGTTTTTTTCAAGTTTTTAAAAATTAGCACAAAAAGGGCCAGCAAGATAGCTCAGCAGACTAGCACTGGGGTGAGGGTTCAATCCCTGGCACCATCTGCAACACCAGTCCCGCCCCCAGGCACACTGAGCAGACCACCAAGACCTGGCATGGGGGTGCATGCCTGTAATCCCAGCACTGGGGAAGCTGAAAACAGGAAGATCACTATGAGTCTGAGCTGCTTTGTGAGACCCTTTCCACATACATTAAAAAAAAAAAAAGTCTATAATGAGCATATATTAAAGTTTGTCATAGAAAAGGTAACTTATTCAGGTAAGATATGTTGAAAGAATTAATATTTCTACTGAATACTTTAGAGTATTAATACTAAAATCTAAATAAAATTTAACATACACACCCCAAAAAAGCAAACAATGTAAGTTGGTCTGAAGGCCAAAGGCCCATTCATTCACCAGGCAAATGAAGACTGAATCAGAACAATTCTGGCAAAGAAAAGGGTTAAAGATGCCTTAGAGTATTAGCTGGGTAGGTTGGCACAGGCCTATAATCCCAGCACTCAGGAGACTGAGGCAGGAGGATCCCCAAGTTCAAGGCCAGCCAGGAAAGCTTAGAGTGAACTCAAGGCCAGCATGAACTACACAGCAAGACCCTGTAAAAAACAAAACAAAGCAAAAAAGATGCCCGAGATACTAGACACCAGAAAAGAAAACTCTAGGCAAGTAAAATGACAGTTTATTTCTTCCAAACAGTTTATTGACCAATCTTTATGTAAATATTACAAAAGTCACAAAGCCCCTCAGAAATCCCAACACTGTTCTTACAGATTAGGAAGAATAAAGGCCAAAAACAACATCAATAACTCAATTAAAGTAACTCGTGCTGTGTTTACACAAAATCCGATGAGAATAATGTATTTGTCACCCCACTGCAATTATTCCCTGAAAATAATACTCTAAATATTATTTTGACAATGTAATTACAGTTCTTACCTCAAGAATGGTAACAAAAAACTGGCACAGTTACCCTGCTAAAAATCTCCCAAAGGTTCTCACAAGGAAAATACTAAAAGATGGTATTGGGCACTTAAACATCCTTTTATAAGACTGTTTGCATTAGCTCTGAACTTGCACACTATAAAAAAGTGTTAAGCTTCTTGCTGAGTCTAAATTTCACTTCTGAACTGCAAATAAAACTCAGTAATCTTATTATGGTACCTTTTGCAATAAGATGGTAAGAAATAATTTTCATTTTTCTTCTTACCTCAATGCTCTGTAACCAAACACAGGGCAGCTACTTACAAGTGATACAACTGAAAAACTAAGGAAGAGGCAAGTAAATGGAAAGCGCTCCCCTCCGTCTTCATCACCCACAGCTCACAGCAGTACAAGGGGGCAAGCCTCCCCAGACTGACCCACAGATTAGAGACAGCCCTCAGCATTTGCAATAGTAAGTAACAGAATATACCCATACAAGGGAGCCTTATTCAGCCAAAAGGAACAGGGACACTGTTACCTTCTGGAGGGGTTCAAACAACAACCTGAATGAAAGCAGCCAGGAAAACAGGGCTAAGTGATTCTATTGTATCAAATAACCAGAACAGGTTGGGTCCAAAGAGACAAATGTGGAAGAGGAGACAGAGAGCAAATGCTTGCTGGAAACAGGGTTTCTTTTTGGGGTAATGGAAGTATCCAAAGAGGCAGAAGCATGGTTGTACAACACTGTGAACATCTAAATGCCACTCAGTTGTTCAATTTAAAATGGATCATTTTGCTATGAAAACCTGTCCATAAAGATATACTAATAAACTGATATAACCCCAACTACCTAAGCTGTGAACTCTTGATAAATATAATCCATAAAAAGGTGAATAAGGATGTACTCTCTGCACTGCAACAGCAAGCAGAAACACCAAAAGGACACCCAGGATGCAGAGGCAGACCAATTTACGTCAGTAGCACTGATCAGGATCATTCTCAGAACATCGGCCCTGACCTCTGGGGGTCTAGGGCTTACATGGGCTATGCAAGCAGGAAGTGCAGAAGCAGAATGGCTTGTCAGTTGGGAACTGGCTTACACCGTGTACCACACAGTGATCCACATATTCTAAGACAGGAGCAACCAGAACTAAAGCTAGCAAAATGAAGTGTACTGGCTGGGGACACACTTTCTGTTACAGCACCAGCCAACACACTCCTCCACACCCTAGATCCTAACAGCACTTTCCTTTAAGTTTGTCTTGAGTCTCCTTGCTTCACTGGAAAGTTACCTGAGAAGGACAGATGAAGTAACTATGCTTCATACAAAGGAATTATAAAAACTAAACATATCTTTCATAGGAGATTTGGGCTGGCACAGAAAAAAGAGAATATGTGTCAAGGAAGAGGACATCTTTAAGAGAGAAGGCAAGAGGGCTGAGGAGACAGCTCAGCAGTCTAAGTGCCTGCCTGACAAGTGCAAGGACCCAGGTTTGATCCCCAGCACTGCAAGCTGTGCAGGCCCCAGAGCCACGCTGGCCACCAAAACTGGGCACAGTGACACATGCCTGTATTCCCAGCACTGGGAAGACTGAGATGGGAGGATCATTATGAGCCCGAGCTTTGTAGCAAGATCCTGTACCAAATAAGTAAATAAATAAAAGATTAAAAGAAAGAGAGAAGGCAGGACAGCCTCAGATGCTGCTGAGCAAGATGGGCAACAGAGGGGTCCCTGTTAGCCACTGGAGGGGAAGGTTCCCAGGGAACAGCTCCTGTGTGGATGAGCAGGCTGCGATCCAGTGCACTGCAGAGGGGGTTGGTGGGTCTCTAATGGCCTCTAACCACTTCCGTCTTGCTTCTTTACTTAGGAATACATGCTAAAAGAACACATCCAGGAAGGCCTACTCCTGCCCACCGCCAGGCCCAGCTGTGCTGGTGACACAGTGCCCACATCCCTTTTTGAGCCACGGTAAAAGGAGGTGCATTCCCAACAATCCAACTCCACTGCCCTGCACACGGACACGGGAATGGCGGCCCTGCCACCCAACACAGTCAAAGAAAGGACTTGGCTGTCCATTTCTAATCCCTCAATTTTGAGTATACAGGCTCCCATCTTATCATGAAATGGAGCTGCAAAAACCCTTCTAGATATAGAACTTCTTTCTTTTTTTGTCTTTATGAGACAGGGTCTCACTATGCAGTTCAGGCTGGCCTTAAGCTCACTTTATAGCTCAGGTTGGTCTCGAACTCACAACAATTCTCCTGCCTCAGCCTCCTGAGTGCTGGGATTACAGGCATGCGCCACCACGCCCGGCTTCGTAACTTCTTAAAACACTATAGAACTAAATCATACACCCTATCCATTTAATAATTACGAAACTACTGCATAGAAAGACGATGTGTACAATTCTTAGCTGAAGTAATTAATATTTTAAAGATACCATTTCCCAAAGGATGATTTACAAAGGAAACAGAGCTAAGAATCTCAACAAACTGAATTTGAAATGAAAACACCAAGAAACCACAAAACTGAAAAATTCAGCCATCCTGGGCAGTGACTCCACTACACAAGTTCATCTCTAGGCTTCAGTTCACTGACCTGTAAAGAGGCACACCTCCCACTCTTCCGCCTGCCAAGAGTAACGGGCACACTGACACTACCACAGTCAAGCCTCAGACAGTAAGAACAAGGATTAAATGCTATGTATCTATGTATACGAGATGTGGGAGAAAAATAGGGTTTAATTTTTTTAATGATTACAGTAAAAGACACATTTCCATTAATTCCTTTCAATACTCCTCCTCACTTTAAATACAGTCATTCTATTGTTTTTGCCAACTTCTGAAGCAGTTCTGGAATTCTCTTTTGTGTCATTTGTTGCTTGCCATGCTTGTCTTGATGTCCTAAATCAACTCAAAAGATTTCTCTTCATGGTCACCCTGATGTCAAGGCAGAGTTGGAAGCCACCCAGCATCAGACCAAGCTGATAAGGTAGATGAGGACACACTGCAACGTTGTTGGGAGGCTGCCTTTTGGTTGCATGGCACTCACCAGCAGCATTCACTGTGTTTCTGATCACATCTCATAAAAACATTAAACATGTACTTTAAGATTTGTGTATCAAATAGCTTAGACGTATCCTAAAATCTCTCGGCTCCTTGGACAAGCGATCATATGCAAAATCCCTTGATGATTTTAACATTCGGATAATAACCCCTGTCCAAAAGAAGCACTGATGCTCACAGCATGAAGACCTGAAACATTCTAAACAGTTTCAGTAGCCTCTCAGCCCTTAAGCAAAGCCGCGTGGGGTTTCTCTTACCCAACAGCTGCTGACAAGCAGAAATAGCTTCCCTTTTTGTATCTAACTTATTTCACAGATTTAATATCTGGCTCCCCACGCTGGAATGTGAGCTCCTGAGGGCAGAAATTTTTGTCTGTTTTGGTCACTGTTGGAATCGTACCCAAACCTACAAGAGGCCTGTCACAGGCATAAACATCAGAAGACAGCTCAGGCTGCCGTCACGAGGCACACACCAGGCAGCACCAGCAAGAGTTATTTTCTCACAGGGCTGACGCCCAGAAGCCCAGGCTGAGGAACCAACAGCAGTGACTTCTCTGGGACCTCTCGTTTGGCATGGAACTGCCACCTTCTCCCTACATCTTCACCTGCTCTTTCCTTCGCATATGTTTATGTCATATGACAGGATGACACAGGATACTGTTCTTAAAAGACAGCATCTAACGTCCTCAGTGTAATTACCCCTTTAAAAACCTGTCTCCAGGTACAGTCATATTCTGGTTAGGACTTGTTTGTGGCCAGAATGTTCATGTCACTCCAAAATTCAGTGTTAAAGTCAAATCCCAGTGCCTTGGCAGGAAGAAGCAGCCCCTGGGAAGAGCCTAGTTCCTGAGGTGAGCTCCCCTGTAAGGAAAAGCGGCTCTTGCCCTTTGCCCTTCTACCACGTGGGGACACAGCAAGAAAGCTACGTCTTTAAGCCAGAGGGTAGCCCTCAGCAGACAGCAAATCTGGGGCCTCAGCTCCCACTTTCTAGCCTCTGGAACTATGAGCAATGAACTTCTACTATTTACCAATTACCCAGGCTATGAGTAGTTGCATACAGGCCCAAACAGACTAAGGAAGACTGCAGTGTAACAGGTGGGAGGAAGGCAGGCAAGGCGGTGCACACCTGTGACACCAGCTACCAGGGTGGCAAAGGGGACAGATCACGGGTCTGAGTCCCAATCCAAGCAAGTTTCAAGACCTTGGCTCAAAATAAAAAATAAAAAGGGTTCAGGATAGATTACTCGCCTAGCATGTGTAAGCATTGGGTCTCCAGTACTCCTGAAGAGGAAAAAGAGAAGGAAGAGGAGGAGGAGGGAAGAAAAGCAGGAGGGAGGAGAAAAGAGGAAAAGAAGAAAAGGAGGAGGAAGAAGAGAAGGGAGAAGCGCAATTCAGTCACTGCAATTTTCTGCCTTGCTACTATCTCATTACTGAAGCTTCCTGATCTCACGAAACACAGGATCTGTGCACCAATGGATGATGCAACCAAGCACTGGTTTAAAACCTTTTTTCGAGATATAAAATCCTCCACAACCCTACTCCGAATTACCTGTCAACAGAGCGTCCTGCTCCACTCGCAGCTCACGAAACAGAAGAATCAGGTCTACGGCAACACCGATAGTATCCAGGTTCCTATATCAGGTTTTAAAAGGACAAAATTAGACACACTTTTTCCTAAAATTGCATTTCAAACAATGTTTAATGCATGACGCAGACACTACTGCCTGGAAGTTCCTGTGGTGGGCAGAATAAGAGCTTCCAGAGAAATCCACATCCTCATCACCCAAGTGTGTGAATGGATTACTCTATGTGACAAAAAGGAGCCCAAACCAAGAATCTCGAGGTGGGAAGACTACCCTGGATATGTGGGGGCCTGATACAATTACAAGCATCCTTATAAATCAGAGCCGGGCCAAATGAAGCCGCAGACAAAGGAATGCAGCAGCCCTGGGATCTGGAAGGCAAGGAAACAGATTCTGCCTGGGAGCTTCCCAAAGGGAGTGCGGCCTTACCAACCCCCTTTCAGCCTTTGGAATCCTGGAACCATAAGATACTATGTGTGACGTTTTCAACAATTAAGTGTTTGGAATCTGTCATGGCAGCAAAAGAAACTACTACAGACTTGGGCAGCAGGGGTGGGATGCTGCTCGCGAAAATACCTACCGTGCAGGCGAGGCTCTGAAATCTGGCAGGGGACAAGGGCTAGCGCATCTCTAAGAAACAGGACTGAGAGAAGCCCACAGTGCCCCGAGCAGACTACTGGGAGAAATGTGGGGCTTGCAGGACTACCAGGCGAGCTTGTAAGGAAACAAGAGTATCAGCAGAGACGAGGAAAGCAACCCCTGACATGCAGCACCAAGAGCTCCCCTGAACTGGGTCCCTCGAGGAAGTGGAAGCAAAGGGAAGCGGCTGTCCAAGCTACTGTTCTGAGACTGTCCAGCTGTCATCTTGTGCCTGGTGTACTTGAGGAACAGTTGTTCCCCGGTTTCACAGGTCCACCAGTGAGCAGGGATTGTGGGATTTTTTTAACCAAGTCTATACCTGATGAGATTAGGGACATGCCAATGGGACTCCACGCTATACCATGTTGAGAATTTGGGGGATCTTGGGCTGGATGAACATTATTTTGCATGTGTGACAGATGTAAGGGGCAAAGAGACTACAGTAAACAACAGAATGATCCTCCAAAGAAGCCCACATTGTAAACCCTGGACTTCTAAAATGTACTGTGCAGTGAAGTAGTATGGCATAAGAAACCTGTATTTGGTGTTTATCTTGGGCTCCTGGTACAGTCACAGCGCTCCCCAAACCCTTTAACCATCCTAATGAAAGGGGCATCTCCTGTTATCTGTCTCAGGCACCTTCTGATCCTGCCTGAGATCATGCTAGTAATTCAGGCAGAGCTCAGGAGGGTGGCTGGCCTGAGCACCCTGGTAGGATGTGGGAGAGTTCAAGGTTGAATTCCATTACCAGTGGCCTGGGATTTAACCAACCCCATCTGCACAAGGAAGTCTGGAGAAAGGAAAGAAGGTGTACCCAGAGCGGCACACCACCCCTGCTGCCACGCAGTTCTGTGTCTGTCTCCCACTTAAGACTTCGGAGTTGCGCCCTCTCGAGTGAGCTGTAACAGCATGTGACCAGCTTGCTTAGCTCTATGAGCACTGCTAGAAACTCCTCAGACCTGAGACGCTCATGGGACTCAGCCGGGTGCCCCCAGTTTTATAGCAAGCCATGCAGAATGGCCCCCTAGGCACTCCATTTGCAGCTAGCATCTGCAATGGTAACAGTCTTCTGATCTGAGCCTTGAAGTTCTCGGATACGATACCACTAACTGCCCTCAGATGTGTCCAGATGGATCAGAACAGAAGTGAGTTCTCAGTACCCAGCTGGGTCCGAGAATCTGAACGGGTTAGGGTCAAGATCTCTGCAGAAGCAATCAAATGATTATGATTGTGCTTCTGCATAATCCTATGAGAGGCAAGATTTGCACTGATGGTGGTTGGACAGGATATTATGTCAGCTTCGAGTACTATGGACAACCACTAGGAAAATAACAAGGTAGAAATTATTAATTATTGAATATTTGATGTAATTCAGTATAAAAAATAAGATACGTAAACAGCTACACTCTCTTTACTGATGAGTCATATGCTATAATAATATCTGTAAGTATATCATGTATGTGCCTTCTATGATACCACAACATTATATAAACAAGTTTGCAATGTATTAATTTATCAAATCCATCTTGTTAAGGTATCTTAAAACTGTCTCATTGATATTTGTACTTCAATAAAACAAAAATTAAAAAAATAAATAAAATAAAATAAATTTTATTTTTTTTCATTTATTTTTATTTTATTAAAATACAAATGTCAATCAGACAGTTTCAAGACACCTTAACCATACAGATTCGATGAATTAATACATTGCAAACTGTTTTCATAACGTTTTGGTATTGTACAAGGTGCACACATGATATTATATTTACAGATATTATTTTAGCAGATATCTCTTATCAATGAATTAAGAGTGTAGTTGCTTATCTTATTTTTTTATACCTGAATTATATCAAAAATTCAATAATTATTTACCTAGTTGGATGACCATAGTACTAAAAGCCGACATAATATCCTGTCCAACCACCATTAGTGCAGATCTTGCCTCTCATAGAATTATGTAGAAGCACAGCGTTATCTACCCCAACTGTACTGTCTATACACACACATCATGATTTTTTCTTTCTACAACCCTTCCTTTGTCTACACCTGTCAAAAGTGGGCACTCCACTGACATTCAACTAACTTAGGGGCCTAACTCGACACCACAATCCAACACAGTCCAGCATTCTGCAACCATAGTGAGTTATTCAAAGAAATTGTCGACCATATCCATTTACAGCTCAGCTTAATATTATGGGCTCACGATGTATACTTCATTTTTATACTTTTCTGCTGGATGGTTAAGACCTAGGTAGATCAAAACTTATATACCAACACAAGAACTTTATATTT